>JAJIZL010035522.1:0-26294 GCA_023969395.1 Amblyomma maculatum
CATGCTTTCTGCGATGTATTAGCGATTTATTGTTACAATGTTCAAACGTTGCAGAGGCAAATCCGTGTAAATGGTCAATGCTGCGGAAAAGAAGCGCGGCTTTAAGAAAACTAGGCGAGCTATCAGCGGTCATTTAGACTTAATGACGTCGTTTTGCACGCCTTTAGCGTTGTACCCCTCTCATGGGCCTGATATTTCTGTTCTGTATCGATTGCCTAATGATAGCTTTGTTTTATTGCTTAGCCAAGTCTTTTGCATCAAACCCGTTTGTTTTTGCTGGCAAACTTGAAGTTCATTGGTGTCGCAATGAAGAAGAAGATGAGTGCACCCTTGCGTTGAAGCGCACAAAGGTTCGTGCCGTGAACTGGACCAAGGCCCCATCTGAGAATACCTAGGAGAGTTCATCGGACGGGGCAGCGGAGCTCAAGGCAATGTTGAGACCTGTCTACAGCGGTTATACTCTGAGGCAAATATTCAGTACCATTATTGATGGCCAAAGAGTCACTATTATCATAATACGGACTGGCAAATATGCAAAGCAAAAACATTAACACGGCTTTTCTCTAGATGTGATTTGTTTTAAGAGGTTCAACGGTATTCTTTTGCTGTCTGGCTACCAAGCCTCCCACGTCGAAAGTTTTACTGGTGCTTTGATGAAGATATTGGAATGCCTTATGTAGCTAAGTGCATGAGCCGATATAGGTTTATTCAAATAAAAAATGTTTGGCACCTAGCCAACGATGACTTGATCAGCGAGACGACTGATGGGATGTTCAAAATAAGTCCCATTATGTACTTATTGAGCGGTGGCGTAGCAGTAGAACATCCGCCTCGCATGCAAGAGTACCGGGGTTCAAATCCCGGAGCCGCGCAATTCTCCACCGGAAAAAAAAACCCCGCGTGTCGATGGAATTGCATAAATAGGTTTGGGGTGCGACCTGATGCCAGTGAGCACTACCGAGAACGCACCCCCTCACCAGAACAGGAGTTGGCCACCCTGGTGCAGTAATTGGCCGCAACCGCAGGCAGCACACCAACATCGCACCAACCCCGGCCCAACGTCGACAAAAATTGGTACCAACATTGGCGTAACACTGGATTTTTGAGAAATTACTATATTTTTATATATTGGTCCGGCTTATATGCCAACATTGCACCTGTCTTGGTACTGCCAACATAGGCTATCAGCTGGCCGTGCCCTTAGTGTCACGTATTTGCATGCCACTAGTATTCATTGGCACATGTGACATTGGCATAAAACCGGCCGTGCCGCTAGTATCACATATTGGTATTTATTGGCATGCAGCAAGTATTCACCGGCACATGTGGCATTGGTACTGCCACTGTTCAGCCACTTTTAGCCATGCAGTTACTTCACCCGTGCCCTTACTGCTGCCATTTGCTTAACTGTCACTCTGACAATTGTGGTTTTCTTATGCAGTCATTTCCCAATACCACCTTGCATGTCATCTCCCTAAGGAGCCATTAAAACCATGCAATTAATTGAGGCAAGCAAAATGTTTTCCGAAACATTTTATTGAGAGCTCATATACATGTACATGCCACAAGGACATCAGAGGGCCAAACTGCAGTGCAGGAGGCATAGGGTACAGGGTTAATATGGGAGAGGCTAGTAGGTGTAATTGGAAACAGGGCACTAAGCAGCACATGACCAAGGTAGTGCAGGCAGAGGTGATCGGGTGCAGTGTGCATTGGTCATGATGGAAAGGGCTGGACATGTTGAGCAGGGTTGATGCACTATAGCCTTGTAGTGCGAGAGGTGTTGCAGGAATAGGAGGCTGAGCATGGGTGCATTCCAGGGCATTGTCCACCATGGATGGAAAATGGCAGTGGACTGTGTTGAGCACGATAGTTGGCAGTGAAGGGTCAATGGATCAAGTGATGAGGTTGAGGGGGCGGGGGAAGCGCATGGCCCAGGTAGTAAGCTGGGCGCTCCGCAGGAAACAACCCTTCAGGAACAGTTTGTTGAGGAGATTGGCCCGTGGGTCTTACAAATGACATCTGCACAGAAGACAAGCATATATGACCATAAGATCTAAACTCACCTTCTGAACACTTATCCAAAGACATATTTGAAGTCTGGGTGCTCTATACGATTGAGTACAAAATACAGAACACCGCTATAGTAAAACCTCTGATATAGTAAAGTGAAACTGAAGTCCCAGTTCATCTTCCATAGGCAACTGTACATTTTCCCCCTTTATAGTAAAGATGTTTTTGGTAAAAATCAGTTAAAGTGCTCCTGGCCATGGCGACGACATCTGCGCACTACCTAGAGTCGCGAGGTCAAGAAGTTTTGTATTTCAAAACAGAACAATAACCCCGAGTGTTCGTTTAGGTGGCTTTACTACTAGCTGGAGCAGCAGTCACAAGAAGCCTACTTTACAGAAGCCTTGGAGCCGTGAGGGAAAGCGCGCAGCGCGAAGAAGAAAAAAAGTAAAGCTGTCTACAAACATAGCAAGGAGGCGGCGTGTTCCATTCAGAAAGTAAAGAAGTAAAAGTGCAGCAAGAAATAGGGAAGGGAAAGAAATGTGTCAACATTCACTGCAATGTGCAGTACAAATCATGAGGCAGTGTTGGCAGAAAGTGGAGGTGCAGCGAGTAAAGTCTTACAGCACTTGAGTGCCATGCGAATTTATCATTTATTGCCTTTTAAAAGACAGAAAGAGCAAAAAGGGACACCACGTTTATGCAAAGCTTTAGTTTTTACATGAAATCGAACTTGGTTGCATTCGTAATCACGTCTTCATTCTTCAGAGGTACTTCCACAAGATGTAGAGAAATTTTATAACGAAAAAATCACACAAAGAGATGATAAAAGCGAGATGGAAGTTATTTAGGTTTTTTTTTTTTCATTAAGCAACAAGACGTGTTCAGTAAGTGCCTATTGAACTACTAGATAGCACTTTCAGGACCATGTCATCACAGCCCACTGATACAGTAAAGACCATGATATAGTAAGTATTTTCGCTGGCCTCAGTGGCTTTACTATAAAGGGGTTCTACTGTATATATTGAAGGCCTATTGCCACACATTCTTCTTTTAGAGCACTTTGCGACAGGTTTCTGGGCCTGCAAGGGCATGCAGCATCTTATGACGTAGGGATAATAAACATATATGCAAAATATATCCATTCAGATACAAAAGAAAGATATTTGGAAGGAAAAACCTGCTTCCGGCAAACCGATAACTTCAGGTGGATGCTTAGTGTTCATATAGACTTACAGTTCCTGAAAATATGACGGTTCAGTCTCCAGAACTTTCAATTTTTTAAAAAAAATCTTAAACATTCCTGCAATAGACAATATGGATTAGTAAGCATGCAAAACTGGATATTAAAGAACATATTAAAAAATATTTTTCTGCAGTACACCAGTTACAGGCACGCATACATTACTGCGGCCAGAATAAAGAAATAATTGCCCTGACAGAATCAATGAAGCTATCTTCAATCAGCTAACTCAGGGAGATGTTTACATCGCAGATATTCTCAAGGCTCTGTACGCATATAATTTTCTAAAGATAACCGTACCATTTCAAGTTCCAGCTTTTTAGTTTTCACAGCTTTATTGCTTGCTGCATTCTACTATAGACAATTGCCTTACTTGTAATGTACCAAGAAATAGTTTTCATACAATGCTCAATATAAATTAAGGAAACCAGAACAACATGCACACAATTAAGAAAAGAAGAACGGGACAGAGCGCCATTCACGACTGATTTATTGGGCAGAATAAAGTACATATATATCTCACTGCCGGCATATGCGCAGGGAACCAATTCAGCATCATGTAGTTTAAGATAAGATATGTTCAAAAAGCCCATGCCTCATACCACAGCCTCTTTCTCTGAGAAAGCATTTCTTGAATATAGCTTATCTTAAACTACATGATGCGTGCTTTCTCAGAGAAAGAGGCTGTGGTATGAGGCATGGGCTTCTTGAACATATCTTATCTTAAACTACATGATGCTGAATGTGATGTAGCTGAATTTGCTGTGATGTAGCTGATGTAGCTGCGCATGTGCCGGCAGTGAGATATATATGTACTTTGTTCTGCACAATAAATCAGTTGTGAGTGGAACTCTGTCCCGTTCTTTTCTTGTGTGCGTGCATTGTTTTGGCGTCTTCAGTTTGTAATAAATAAACACGAACAAGCCCAACAAAACGTTCTAGTAATCACACAGTGCATGCTTGTTCAGCTAAAATTATTAGTCAGCCTGCAATGAGCAATTGAGCAAGTACTATAAATTTACTTTGCATAGGCAGGAAAATGTTATGCTAGATCTGAGTGCAATGATATCGTACTTCCTTATCAGCTAGCAGGCTACCAGGTATGCCTTTTCCCTCATCACAGCTAATCATATGGCCATACCATCGGCAACCTTCCACGTGCAAGATTATATTCAGTTAGGCATACATGGGTGATTTTATGTCCAGGTACCAGGTGTGGTGCTCGGGCATCTGATTTCTTCAAACCAATTCATAGTAGTTGTTGGTATAGAGAATAGTAATATGCCTGAATATCTGAGGCCAAATATTATTTTCATTGCTTAAGCACACCTTAAAATACAATGCTTGATGTGGCTATGGGATCATAAAAAAACGATACATCTAGCATGACAGTGATGTTTCACTTTCACCCTATCACAAGTTCCTTGAAAAACCAGTTTAATCCTGAGCTGAAAAGTTGTTTCGCACACATTTTATGTTTCAGTATCTATAAAATGTTGACATTTTGTGAATATATTTCAAAATCAATATTTCTTAACAGCCTCACAAATGTTTTTGTTTTCAAAAATGGACAATATTTTGTACTCAAATTAAAAATAAGATTGTGTCTGGAGAAATAGTACTGTTTGCAGAACAAAACAGCGCATACGCAAAAAAGCACCAATATCGCTCAAATTTAATGTGCAATACACGAACTGAGAGTTCACCTAAAATTACAAGTACAATAGCCCTGTGTACATAGACTCGACAGCACCGGCTTGAATCAGCGTTGAGTAAGCAAGGTCATCATTTTCGACCCGGCTGATGTCTACGAACTCGCTTTCTAGTGAGTAAGTATCGTAGCAGAGCGTAGCATCGAGATTCGAAGTTATTGTACAAGTTCTTACTCGTATTTGATCCCATTGCCTTTTACTATCGAGAGCTTCGATTATTTTTTATCGTTGATGAGCGCTAAAAAGCATTCATTTCGAGTGACGCTCGTAGCCGCTCCAGAGGCTTATTCATATCCCAGAGTTCCCCATAACAAGACTCCCTGACTGGACAGCGCCTACATGCCTTTAGATAAGCGGGTCAAGAGAATTAACCTACCCCCTGTAAGCGAGTTAACGCGACCCGCTCCGCCGCCTATTTTACTCGACCCGACTGTGTATACATGAACCCCACAACTGATTTTTCACTCGACAGACGTACTCGACCCAATCCGCCTTTTGCGCGAGTTTTCTGCGCATGCGCGAAGCCCCAGCGGCGACTGATGAAAACACACTGAGAGGCGTCGACGGCGCTTCTCGTCGCCGCACTCATAGCCAACGCACGGGGGCTGGAGGCGCGGTACGTTCACAGCCTCGGTAAAACGATGCCAACCACCTGTGCCGCTTACGGCTGCCACTCTCGAGGCGTGCCGGGATGCAAGACGCGTTTTGTTAGGTTTCCTTCGGCCAGCCGCGACTTGCAACGGCGTGAAGCTTGGATTGGGGCAACCAAGCGTCAAGACGTGAATGGGCGACCTTGACAGCCGACTGCGTGCTCTCGACTGTGCGAAAAACACTTCGTTACAGGTATGTATGCATCTAAAGGAAATGTGCATGATGAAAAGTATCTACCAGAGTCTGCACCAAGCCTGTAACCCACCAGTGATAGCCGCAATGAGCATTTGTTCGGCGCGTCTGATGGCGATGCATTTTGTCGTTTGTTTTATTTATGTGCGAAGGGGCCGGGTAGCGCAGATATCACAGGTGGCTGTGTGCGCTAGACCGTAATATTAGCATGTTTTATCGCGACTGCCGCCTGACTAAAAAGAAGAAAAAAGGGGTGTTTGTTGTGATGCACCGCCGTTAGCGAGCCGAGTAGTTGAGCTGGTCATGAGGCTCGCGAACGGCAGTGCATTAAAACGCCGTATTTCTTTTTTCTTGTTAGTGAGGTGGCAGTCACGATAAAACATGCTAAATATTACGGCCTAGCGCACACAGCTGCCTGTGATATCTAAGCTACCTAGCCCTTTCGCACATAAAGATAAGAAGGGATAAAATACATCGCCTTCAGGCCCCGGTGCAAATGAAGCAATCACGCACCGAAGAAATCCTCATTGCAGCTATCACTGGTGCGCTACAGCCTGGGTGAAAACTCCAGTAGGTACTTTTCGTCATGCCTATTTCGCTTAGATGCATACATACCTGTAGTATCTGTGTTTTTGCCGCTCGGAGCATATGACGCACTTGACACTTGCACGACGCACAGTATTTTTTTTTAATTAAAGGCTCGCCTTCGTGCACGCCAAAGCATCCGGACTTTGTTCCTTTAATGTACGCAATCAGATGCACTTCGTTAGGGAGCTTGATAATCGTCGTCTTCGTCCAACCGTTTGCAACGGCAAGGAAACCACCCGGCACAATAAATGAGTCTCCTGGAGGGTTCATCCTCGTTCACTTGTAGAGTGGATCTCTCTGGACGTAGAACAGGGTTGGCTCCTGACCGAGATGCGCATCCGATATGTAGGAGATTCACATGTGTCATCAAGTTGTTGATTCCGCAGAAATCGCGGCGGAGGCAGAAATGAACGTTGGAGATCCTTTCACAACAGAATGACCATTCTCTGCGCACCGAGAACCTTTTCACCACTGCGACCACATCCGTTCTGACTCCTGAGGCCAGAAACCGGCTACAGCTCTGAATCATCCATTGCCAGAAAAATGCAGCGCGTTTCCTGCAGGTGTGCATTCCGGCCGGGACAATGCCCTTTTCACGGGGTGTGTATATGTGACTCTCTGCCGATCTTCGTGGATGAAATCCTATAGCTGCACGGTTGTAGATGACGCGAGGAGGAAGCGACGCCCATTGCACCATGCCGGCGCCGCGGTGACCGCATTGTGCTCGGTAACTCAAGACACCCCGCGCATATGCGCCGCTCAAAGTCACAGGAGACGATTCCACCTAGCTCTGCAGCATCAACAAACCCCTGGCTGCTTTGCCCTTTGAGATCCCTCTCTCTCTCTCTCTGCCCCCACGCTCTCCTGTCTGCCGAAAACCTGCACGCTGAGAGCGTCTCATTCTGTCACGTCGAACACGGCCCGCGCTACACGCTCTTACAATGCGAAGATAGTATATGCGTACGTGCGTTATGAGTGGATTGTGAAAACGCTCTACCTTCCCCCATACTGCGTGAACATGATATGCTGAAATCACTGTCACTACTTTCCGCTCCGAGGCCAAAAAAGGGGGGAAGCTTTCGCTTTCTACCGGCGTTGGCGTGGCCATTTCGTATGGTGTGCTCTCGCGTCGTCTGCTACACTGCCGCTCAATGTGTTTCCCGCCCGCTCCCGCATGATGGCGCCACATCCTAGCGCAAAAGGCGGATTCTGCCGAGTTCATGTATACAGGGGTGGAACGCACGTGTAACAAGTAACAATGCTGCTAAAAATCCTAACTGCTTTCTTCTGGCTCCCATCCAGTTTTCTAAAAATATACCTTGTCTGACAAAGGAGGATATTTGGAGTTAAGCAGCTAAGCAACAAAAGATCCATATGCTTGCTCTAACGCATGACTCCTCAGTGCGCTTACAGTTGCAATTTGCCTGGTCATGTGGCAGTTCACTGAACCGTCTGACTAGACATGACAATAAAAAAAAATCGGGGGATCATTTCTACTTTTATTAAGACATGCAAAAGCTTTTTTCTTGTTGACATAGCAATCAGAGACTGCGGGAGTTTCGCAGTTTTATACGTTTTATTTCGTTTGGCAGTTGCAAGGGGATGTAAAAAAAAGAAATATGAGTAGGGAATATAAGGGGTGACAACATCCCGAAATGAAACTAATAGACCAATGATGCACACCTGCGTATCTTAAATGGCGTCACTGGTAACATCAAACACCGAAAATAGTCCTTAAGTATGACAAATTTGAAGCCCAGGAGGTGAGTTGGTTGTGGGCAGGTAGTTGGAAAAGGGCAGTCCCGCTGAGAGGAAGGCGGCAAGATCACTGCCACCCATTATGGGGAAAGCCCTGGCAAGCATGTAGGCAAAGGTGCACATATATAACAGCAATAAATGCACAAGGAATGCACACCTGAATGAGCAGCTGCACCAATAATTTCCTTTTGTCTTGCAGCCCACCCCTCCTGCACTGTAAGCAAGTCTGCTCTGTTTTCCGAACACAGAAGCATATGCAAAAACAAACAGAATGTTCTCTAAAATTTACAAAATTTGAATGAGTATTGCATGATGATCTCCTTTCTGCAAATGTCTTGCTCTAGGGTTACAGAATAAATTCATTGCAGCTGCGAATAAAGCGAGTTGGGAGCTAATGGCGAATCAAAATGGCTTGGGGAGAGAATTATTCATAATTGTCACTTTGAGCAAAGTAAATAGCCTGGTTTAGATCAAAGTAATATTACATCTACATGGCTGAAGCCAGTGTAGGCAACCAGAAATGTACAAGCAGTCAGCAACTGCATGTCTGTATGAACAAATACATACAGTGCAGGCAGCAGTAATGAAGGGAGAGTGGAAGGCAAATAACCTGAGCAATACTGAATGGCTTTCTTCTCTGCAACCTCAATACAGGCTTCCTGCGAATTCTTGTAATGCAAGCATAATCAAGTATGCTAAATATTCCATCACTTAAAGCACATGCACTCCTGTGTTACGCAAATGACAACTACTTCGTCAGTTCAACAAGCTATGTCTGTTATTGTGCTATTACACCACAGGTTCACTCAATCATGTCTCAAGTTGAAATAGTCACATACCGTTGAAATAAAGCAACGATATACAGCACCAGCTATTAAAGCACTGCCAGGGACATTAAGGTTATTATTTTCTGCATACTGTGGGCAAGACTTCTGAACAAGTAAGTCTTGAGCTAAAAAGCCAGAAAAACTCATACAGCATGCAATCATATAGCAAAAAGCCAGCAGAGCATTTAAAGCCTTTATATAATGCAAAACAAAGGCAATGTGTCATACCTACCGAGGCAATGTTTCCTTACACACAGCATGTTTCATGGCAAGGCTCCCACAATTGTTGACAGGTTATGCAGCACCAAATGATGACGATGTCTGCCTCACATTCAGGCAGCACCCCTTTGGTGGCAGATGATTGCTTGTGCAAAAGCAGTGCGATGATACAAGTGGAGCAGCTGGACTGCGGGCGTTATAGAGCAAAGAGCCCTAAATGCAAGGAAAGAAAGTCTCCATTAAATCGATGCCTCTAAATCATGATAACAGCATACCATGGCTCTTCTCTGTTTAGTTAATCTATAATTTCAATTGAAATTTGTCTAAAAAAATGGACTAATTGCAATTCTATGTTACACATGGTATAACATAGCTGTGCAGGGGGGTGGAACGATCAGTTAGCATAACGACCGGAAAATGCATACTGATGTTTCATGCAGTCTTGACGCTGGAGCAAAGTGTCATGGTGAGAAGAACAAAATTAAAAGCATGCACGGGCGCCAAACGTGTGCTACACAACCGACGCGACTAGAGGTGTGTACGGGCATAAATTTTGAGCCCGACCCGGGCCTCATGCTACAAACCCGAACCCGGCCTGGAACTGAAATTGCCTGAGCCCACCCAGCGCTCACACTTAAGGCCCCGACCCTGCTGGACATGCTATAACAGACCAGTTGAAAAACCTACAAGTCGGCTTCCCTGTGAGGCAGGAATTCGTGCACAGTGGCGACAGAACCTGATTCAAGGATAATAGTTAGGTGCAGTACATGCATCTACCACAGTCCACGCTGTTTGGGATGCAGTTCCCCACGCACAGGCCATTGTCAGAAAGGTTTTCGGGCATTCTTAACACTGGAATAAAGGGGGGCGCACTGTCACCCTAGGGGTGAAGAAAGAAAATTTAGAAAAGGGACACTAACCGGAGAGGGTAATAGTGGGGCGACAATGCGCGTGCGAATGGGCAAAAGGTGCGGGAATTAACCTACCCGTCAGGCGATGTGCCATCACTGTACCCAACTATTACCCCAAAGTCTATGCCGCCATTGTGCAGGAATGTCTGCCGCACAGGGAAGCTGACGTGTAGGTTTTGCAACCGATCTATTGCAGCGGAAGCAACGATACAGAAAGAAAAAAATAGGCGACAATCCCTGGCGATGCATCGCGCGACGACGACGCCAACGCCTGTCGCTGCCGCTGGTGCACATCGCACAGAGCGAAGGACCTCAGCGACAGAGACGCGTTTTCAGCCTTGCTTTGTTAGCGCCGCCTCCTCGTTTGGTAAATGAGTACAGTTACGCTATATCCAGTTTCTTGCACTAAACAGCAACACTGATGAAATTTCTTGAAAAGCGTCGTAGCCCCCCACCCCCCCAAAAAAATGGTCCCAACGCAGCGGCGTGCTATCTGCGATGCAGACATGATTGAAAGCAGTGGCGTTTTTCTGCAACTTTAGAAAATTAGCAATATCTAGCCACACTAGCCTTTTTTGTTTTGCAATACTACCCTACCGAGCTTTTACTAAACCGTCTCGATGCGCTCATATATGCACGGATCAGACGAAATGAGCGTCTGCAGGATTTTCGCTCATACCGGACTAGGGAAACAAACTATGCATGCAAAAAGAAACAACAAAAAAACAACGAAGGTGAGTACCCCAAGCCTTTTGCGATTGTCTGCCTCGCGAGCTGGTTCCAGCATCATGAGCGATTTTCTAAAAACCCAAAACCTGGGCGACACCGCCGAGCGGCTATGCTTTAGCGGTCCTCAGCACAGAGCGCATCGTGCTGCCGCGCAACTCATGCGGTTAGCGTTTTATTGCACCAGACACGAGAAAATATGCTTTTGCCCGGACTCCGCCGACTCCGTCCGAGGTCACCAGAGGGAACCCGAGCGGCCGAGCCACGCGATGGCTATACGCCGTTCCAACCACTGTAACGCCGTGAATATCCGAAGTTGGCTTTTAGGGCTACGATGCCACGCAGTTGTTTACTTTAGGAAATCAGTACTCTGCAAAAACAGTAACGGTTTAACTTGAAATAAGCTGAAAAATGATCGGCATCAAGTCGCGCACACTTGAGAACCACTTTTGAAAAGTTAACAACATAAGAAATATGCTACAGAAGACAAATCTCCCTAGCATATGGCTTACGCAGCCTGCAGCAACAATGAAATGTAAGACAATGCTTGTAATTTAAAAATGCTCAATCTAAGAGGCTAATATTTTGCTCCAATATACACAAACGCTTTATGAAATCTGAATGAAAAAATTTGAAAACTTACATAGAATATTTCTTGAAGAAAGAAGCATTTTCCGTGCGCGGTGCCACCGAACGTCGAGCCGAGCGAACGAGTGGCCGTTGGATGGACGAAAAAACGGAGCGCCCTCTTTGAAACAAAATACAACTGTCGCCGTCATGCCGGCTAAGCGATTGTCGTGTCATCCTTCGAGCTTTTTAGTAATCGGTTTTCTGCAGCAGCAGCATAGATGCGCTGCTGCTGCTGCTCATCTATGTAGGGCTCTGTGCCAGCAGCGAAGCGCGTCGTCGCCCGTCGCCCTGGAGAGGCTCCTAGCTGATTTGTTTATAACACCCAAACCTGTTCAAGTAGTATTTTGTGAATGCTGTGTTGTACTACGAATAGTTCGCTCACTTTTAGCATACCAACGAAAATGCTTTCATACAATAGTGCTCAATCGAGTGGAATATTTCAATCACCCTGAAATGAGGATTTGAAGCAAGTTTGTTGAAAATTATTGAGCTAAGCATCTCAGTACCACGACTTGCCACCTCTTTATAAGCTAGTTGCATACGATGCTTACATTTTTTCTCATATATCCTCACCGTCAGCATCATTCTATCTGCTAGATTAGTCGTTTGTTGGCCCGATTCATTGTGCGCTTGTTTCTTTCTCACAGTTGAGTTTCTTGCGTATATTTTATTGGCAAAGAAAATGCGGTAAAAGCACATTTCTCTATGCAACCTGTTATGAGAGCCCGGAAATGTTTGAAAGAAGTCTCCAGTCTGTTAGCGTTCGTGTTTTTATTACTGCGCAATTCCTTGCCCTGGGTGGCGGCCGTCCGCCCCTTGGACCCTGAGTGGTGCGTCGACCCGTTCACCGCTTTGGCGCACCTGCGTGGATTTCGACGCGCGCATGCAACCTAGGACCTTGCTCGCATCGCATGCGGTGAGAGAGTGCGATCCGGGGAACGACAGGAGTGCGAAGTGCGCGAGGACGGGATTGAGCGGTGGGTCAGCACGGAGAGCAGGCGGTGGAAAACTGTGCGAACGAGCGCGTGCGAAACACAGATGTGTCATTGTAATCCAGTTGTTAATACACCCATTGTACCTTTTCATATTTTATTTGTGTTTCCAATCTTTTCCTTCACATTTTTTTTTCGTTCTAATGTGAACAAGTCAGTTTACATGTGGGTATCTTCTCTCCATACACAATATTTGTAAAAAAAAAAATGCCTTCCCCGCGCACGCCCGTAACTGTTCCACCACGGAGGTAGTTAGAGAATAAATAAGCTTTGATACCGAATTAAGCTTAATTGTAAAACAACGACTGCTTTATTTAGTTTTTGAACTCTACAGTTATTCCTTCTTGCCATATGTAGCGCAAGCATTGTATTGCAGTGAACGACGACGGAATCGCGAATTTGGGGGTGTGAATAAAAGCGGAGAAACGTTACAGACTTCTTTTTTTCCCACTTGTGCAAAAAAAAAATAATCCAGAAATTCAAAAATTCTGCTATCAATGCACTTGCATGGCGTCGGATCAAATGTTGTTCTGCTGAGCTGCCGTTCTTGTATACTGGCTGCTACACGAAGCTATTTTGTGTTCCTATGAAATTCAGTGTGACAAAGCCCCACGCGGATATATTTCGCGTTTCATGTTCTTGTGAAATGTGAAAGCCGGCCCGTCGCCGTGCCGCGGGCGACTCTAGCTGGCTCTGCGATCATTTTTGCCACTGCAGTGATTTGAATAATCGCGGCTTGTTTAGCAAATAACTGTCGTACTCGTTTGCCGAATGAGTGTTTCAAGATAATCATAGGGCATTTACCAGTACCGTATGTGTGCGATATTCCATCAGTAAATAATGCGCCTTGGTCATTGCAGTCGTACTTTTGATTATACACGTATGGAATGGTCTACTCTTGCAAAGCCTAAGACGTAAGTTACGCTAGCTCTGCGTATGTCAAATAGGTATATGAAAGAAATAGAGCCTTAAAGTATAGCGGCTGACGCATTGCGTCGTAAATTCCCGCCCGACCGGCGGCCGTGTGCACTTTGAACCACACGTGGAGCGTCAGGGCCTGCGTCTTGGATTGCATCGCGCAACGTGTAACCCGACAACCCCACCAGCAGAGCGCATCCGCTCGGGCAAGTCGGCGCCGCTGTTGCTGGCGCCGTGCCTCCATGTTTTTCTTCCTTTGTTTGTGATGTTTTTAATGCACCTAGCAAGCAGCGAACAGAGCGTCCATGTTTCGGCGCGAGTGAGTGCCATCAGTGGACTGGAACAGAAGTGCGCGGTGTGTCGTCAACAAGGGCGGACGCTTGAGAAAAAAACAAATGTGCGAACGAGTGCGGTGAAGAAAAGTGAAACTGTAACCCAGTTATTTGTTTCAGCAAAACCTTAATATTATTCATACTGAGATTGTACGTGCAATGTTTTCTCTCCATGTTTTTTCTAATACTTCCCTTCTTAGAGCGACAGCGAAGCAGGAAGCGTCGATACGATTTGCAATATGTGGGAACGTACGTCCATGCATGTGCGGACCGACGTTTAATTTACCGATCAATAACCCAGCTTTAATTTAGATCACCATTGTTAAATCGTTTAAGCGAAAGTATGTGCTGCGATGCTTCGTATTCGTATAGCTTAAACGGCCTAGTGTATTTTAAAGTGTATTTCTATGGAAGCGCTCTCGCCATAGTCGATCTGAGTCACGTACGAGCCTTAATAGGCCGACGCTTATCGCTCATATTTTGCATCGCACTGCATGCGTGTCCTGCGGTAATCGTCTGTTTGAAGCCACTGTTGTTAAAACTAATACACTCGGGGCAAAAAAATTTGCTACAATATTTGAAATTCTCTTCACCCAGAGCAGCAGGAATCGCCACGAGAGCAGCCATGGAAGAACCTAGACCATTGCCGAATAGAATACAAAAAATAGCAACCATTGCCTATGCACGATATATGAAATGTCATTTTGATTCTTTCTAACATCCCGGTCGGCGTGGAGCTATTTATCGCCGCCGCCGCCCTGACGGACCAGCAAACGGTGGTGAAATTATTGATATTTGACGCCGTTGACCGATCGTCGGTCTCAGCAAATTCTTCACAGTATACATGCGGATTGATTACAGTGCCAGCTTAACTCAATGAAGATCTAGTGTAAAAGAACATGGTGTAATCCCAAGCAACATCAACAACAGCTAGGTGGGATTAAAGCAAACACGACGGAAACCAGCACCGCGGAACTATAACTATTTAGACACAAGATTTCCGAGGTATTTAAAATTGCACAGGTACCTTGAAAACATCAATTATAACAGCACAGTTAACGATTCCAAGTATTAAATGAGCCTGCCAACCGCAAAAGCACGCTAATGCGGTTTCCCACGAAATATTTCCAGGCACATGCTAATTTGCGTCTAATATTGACCAGTAGGTTAAATAGACAGGACAATGTTGACTAAAGTGTATGTCAGTGCATCTGGCGGGACATGGTAACAGAACTGACAGTATTGTCCAGCATATGCCATATATTAGCCAACGTCAGTGGAGTAATGGCTAAAGCTGTTCGATATAGCCATCCTTATGAAAGGGCAATGCCAATACCGTTGATATGTAAGGTATGCCAGTGTATATCTGACATTGGTGGGCCATTGTACTAGAGCTCACATTATTGTCCAGCATATGTCGAATATTGGCCAATATCAGTGGACTGACGGCTAATGCTGTCCGTTATAGCCATCCTTATCTCATGGCAGCGCCAACACTGGCGATACGCCGGATATCCAGGCCCATCATTGTCATCCCCATATAATGGTACCTCCGATATTGGGAGGGCGTCGGATATGATGGGCCAATGTTGTTATCATTATAAATAGGTACCAACAATATTGGTTACCAATGGACTCAGGGCCATTGTTGGACGTGTTATAGAATGGCACAACCAATACCAGCCATAAGATGACAGCGCTGGGCCTACATAGGGCTGATCTCTGCCAACTCACTGACAATAATGGCCCGGGCTCTTGTGCTGCCTGGGACCTCTCATGATAAGCTCCACAAAACTCCGGCCCTCAGTCACCAGCGGCTGTGGAACAACTGACCACGGCGGCGGTCAGACCTGTGACGCAGCAGGGGGTACTAAGAATTCCTGGCTCCGCTGGACAGGCCGCCATTGGAAACTGACCTTGGCAACGTTTAATGCTAGAACCCTAGCTAGTGAAGCTAGTTTAGCAGTGCTATTAGAGGAACTAAGGGTATGAAATGGGATGTCATAGGGCTTAGTGAGGTTAGGAGGCCAAATGAGGCATATACTGTACTGAAGGATGGGCATGTACTGTGTTATCGAGGTTTACCAGAGAGGCAACAACTAGGAGTAGGTTTCCTTGTCAATAAGTATATAGCGGGTAATATAGATGAAATCTATAGTAATTATGAGAGGGTAGCAGGCATCGTAACTTGGCCTAATAAGCGGTATAAACTGAAGGTTGTACAGGCCTATGCACCAACGTGTAGTTATGATGACCAGGCCGTTGAAAGCTTCTACGAAGATGTAGAATCGGCAATGCTAAAATTAAAGACGCAGTATACTGTACTAATGGGCGACTTCAATGCCAAGGTAGGGAAAAAGCGGGCAGGAGACGAGGCAGTAGGTGACTATGGCATTGGTTCTAGGAATAGCAGGGGAGAGTTACTAGTTGAGTTTTCAGAGCGCAATAACTTGCGAATCATGAATACCTTCTTCAGCAAACGGAAGAACCGGAAATGGACATGGAAAATTCCTAACGGAGAGACTAAAATTAAATCGACTTCATAATGTGTTCAACCCCCGCCATTATGCAAGATGTAGAGGCAATCGGGAAAGTGCGATGCAGTGACCACAGGATGGTGAGGTCCCGAATAAGCCTAAATCTGAAGAAGGAACGCGACATATTAGTAAGAAAGAAAACATCAACGAATTAGCGGTGAGGGGGAGGGCAGAAGAGTTCCGGATCTCTTTACAGAATAGGTATTCAGCTCTAACCGAGGATGGCAACATTACCCTAGAAGCAAGGAACAATAATTTCAGATATATCATTACTGAGTGCGCGGTACAAGTAGGCGGTAGGACAGATAGAGAGGATACCGGTAAGCTCTGTAAGGAGACGAAAGATTTGATTAAGAAACGCCAGAGTATGAAAGCTTCCAATCCAACACACCAGATCGAATTGGCCGAGATCAAAGCTCATCATCAATAAGTGCAAGGTGGCCGATATAAGGAAGTATAACATGGAGAAAATTGATCATGATGTAAAGAACGGGGGAAGCCTTAAAGCGGTAAAGAAGAAATTGGGCATAGGCAAAAACCAGATGTATGCGATAAGGGCCAAGGAGGGCAACATCGCCACGAATATGGACAAGATAGTCAAAGTAGCCGAGGAGTTCTATACAGATCTCTACAGCAGCCAAAGTAGTCAGCACCGTAATGAGGTTGGCGGTAGGGAAAAACAGTCAGACGCTCCACCAGTGACGAAGTACGAGGTCAAGAAAGCACTAGAAACTATGAAAAGGGGGAAATCAGCTGGAGAGGATCAGATACCTACAGATTTGCTGAAGGACGGTGGGGATATCGTGCTAGAAAAACTGACCACCCTGTATACGCAGTGCCTGGAGTCATCGACGGTACCAGAACCATGGAAGAATGCAAACATTATCCTCATTCACAAAAAGGGGACTCTAAGGACCTTAAAAATTACAGACCAATCAACTTACTGTCTGTTACGTATAAGGTATTTACTAAGGTAATCGTTGATAGAATCAGGACAACCTTAGACCGCAATCAAGCAAAGGCCGGATCAAGCAGGGTTTCGGAAACGGTACTCTACTATCGATCATATCCATACCATCAATCAGGTGACAGAAAAATGCTCCGAATATAACCAGCCCTTATACATAGCATTCATTGATTACGAAAAAGCTTTTGACTCAGTTGAAACTTCGGCGGTGATGCAGGCATTGCGAAATCAGGGGGTAGACAAGCCGTACGTGAAAGTGCTGGAAGATATATATAGTGGCTGCACAGCAACCATAGTTCTGCATAAAGAAACAAAATTCCCATAACGAAAGGTGTTAGGCAAGGAGACACAATCTCGCCAGCACTATTCACAGCTTGCTTAGAGGAAGTATTCAGAGACTTGGAATGGGAGCAGTTAGGGATAAGGGTAGATGGAGAACACTTCAGTAATCTGCGATTTGCTGATGAGATTGCCTTGTGTGAAGAACAAGTGGTAATTTGATCAGAAACGAAGAAAGGAGAAAGAAGAAGAGGAAAACGTGAAGGCTGGCTCGGAGCGGTGCGTCTTCTGCCAGGCCTGACCTGGGGATCCAGACCTGGAGCCTGCCGGCCGTATCCTGACCTGTTCTCCGGTCGTCCACGAAACTCGGAACGGTGGTCGGGTCCGGGAGTGCCGCAGTGCCAGCTCTTCACTGGCACGAGCGTTCGTCGCCGTGCTGAGCCCAGGCACGTCGGGGAGGCCTAACGCTTCGGCCGTGGAAAGGCAACTCGAGGCCTCTTGCCTCTACTGGGCCCCGTCCGGTGGCCTAGCCTTCCGCTGGGCTTACCGAGGCCCTTCTGCACCGACCCTGCAGACCTCTGACTACCTGGAGCGTCTGCACCGGCTTCTCCACCCAACGAACTAACTGGTGACTGTAGATAACTTAGTGTTAAGTCTTTGACCCACTTGATCGTTCTACTCTCGTCCCGTCCATGTGTACATAAAAGTATTCGTTGTTATCTTGGTCAGTCTGGTCGTCTATTTAGATTACTGTCTCGGAATAAGCCACAGAATAAGGTGGCCAGAAGATCTAAAGAAAACAACCTCAGAATTTTGGCGTCCACGGCAGGACCAGGCCGGCCAAGCAACATTTTCCCGCGGCTAGAGATTGGAGAAAAATGAGTGCACCAGAGTTGCTCGCGGTAGGGGAACATATAGGTTTGCAGTGAGTCGAGTTGCGCGAGTGGGTGGAGAAATAATTGGAAAAGGCAAGGGAAGACAAAGCTGCAGAACGCGAAGAGAGAGCTGCAGAACGCGAAGCGAAAGCTGCAGAACGTGAAAGAGCGAAGCAGCGCTTGGGGCAAGAAAACCAGAATTTGCAGCTACGAATACGACTTGCGGAATTGGGAGAAAACGCCCCTAGTGCTGGAAGCGCTGAGCACGGTACCGTACCAGCTCCGTCTTTCCCCCTTAGTCCTCAAGAATTGATTCCACTGTTTAATGAGGAAAGGGACGATTTGGACGCGTATTTGAAGCGTTTTGAACATGTCGCCATTGGCCAAGGCTGACCGAAAGAGAAGTGGGCCACGGCTTTGAGTCTGTGCCTCGGCGGAGAAGCTCTCAGAGTCTTTGAACGACTCTCTCCTGAGGACTCAGTCAATTACGATGTAGCGAAACTTGCCTTACTTCGGAGGTTTAGGTTCACGGCTGAGGGCTACAGAGATAAGTTTCGTGGAAGCAAGCCGCAAGATGGTGAGACAGCGTCCTAGTACACCACAAGGCTGTTAAATTTTTTTGACCGCTGGGTTGAGATGCGAGGACAACGTCGCACGTTTGAAGTGGTTCGGGACATGATAGCGGCTGAGCAGTTTTTAAACAGCTGTCACAATCGTTTAGTTCTCTTCTTGCGAGAATATGATTGTAAAACGGTGGACGAGATTGCTGAGGCCGCCGATCATTTTCTTGAGGTTCAGCGACGGAATAACCTCGCGATTTTTAAAGATAGAGCTGAGCAGAATTCTACGAAACCGCAGGACGCAGCCCCAAACCCAAAGACGAGAATTCGATGCTTCATCTGTGAAGAGATCGGACATAGGTCGGCGGATTGCCGTACAAAACCGAAGCCCCCATATTGCACATTGTCGCAAATCTGGGCATGAAACCCAGTTGTGTCGATAGGGAAATTCAAATGACCGGGAGACGTCTGCTTGCTGCACGTCCCCTCGAGATTCCCGCCCTGGTCGTCGGCTGGGAAGAACATGCCTAGATGTTCGAAGGGACGATTCGGCTCTTAGTCCATCTCAGGTTATTAACAACATGCCAGTGAAGCATGGAGAAGTGTTCGGACAAGCAGTGTCGTTGCTGCGCGACACTGGTTCTAATGGCATCGTGGTGCGTCAGGCTTTGGTGCCCGAGGCTGCATATACCGGTGAGCGAGCATCTTTACGTTTAGTGGATGGTTCTGACATCAAAGCGCCTGAGGCGGAGGTTATTATCAAGTCGCCATACTTCACAGGCAAAGCTATTGCTAGGTGCCTGCCGACGCCATCATATGACGTAATTATCGGCAACGTTCCGGGTGCAAGCGTCCCATTCGCCGACGCTCCAACAGTCTTGACGGGCCAGAGAAGCATACCTGCCACTGATGATGGGTACAGTGCTTCTTTCCAGGTTCTGGCGGCGAAAGTTCCAGGGACTGGTTTGGATGCCACCCAAACCGTACTACACTTATCTCGCTCTGTTTTTCGCAAGAAACAAGAAGAGGACGCCAGCTTAGACGTGTGTTGTCGCAAGCTTAAGGAAACCTACCACGGAAAAGGGCAGACGGCCTACACCTTCCATCTAAGTGACAGCATTTTGTACCGGACCTATCAACTTTGTCCAGGAAAAACAAACAACCGATCGTTCCGAAGGCTTTGCGCCGTCAGGTCCTCGTGCAGGCACATGGGAGTGCACTTGTCGGCCACCAGGGGGTCAGAAAAACTACCGCAAGAGTGCTTGATGACTTTTACTGGCCAGGGTTCAAGCTGACATTAAGCGATTTGTGAGGTCGTGCGATGCATGTCAGAGGACTGTCCCGAAAGGAAACCTGAGGAATGCTCCATTAGGACGCATGTCCATTAACACAAAAAGCTACGAAGAGCGCCAGCCAGTGAATGCCCTACAAACTTCATCCTTCGTAGTTCTTGATAACGTCGAGTCGAAAACTCCGTTGTCAACGTTCAGTGTAGAACCTTGGTCCCAGAGTGGACTGGGGAACCGAGACTCGATACATGATAGTCAACTGTTGAATCGAGAATGATACGGGAGACAATGTTAATCTCTGTCCCGTCTTCTGGAGGTGTCGTCGTGCTGTTCATAGTATGTTTCTAAGAGTTTATTCCTTCTGACAAGTGTTGAGTGTTAATTTACTTGTATTAGTACGAATGTTTTTTTTTTTTTTTTGTGTGCGCGAGTGACTCATACTCTCAGCAGACAATAGCAATGGTGTGGCCACTCTGTGGGGTGTGCAGTGATGGGTGCAGCAGTGTTGTGGTGTGCCGTCGTCCTCCGAAAGAGTGCATCAGGGTCATGGCCCCAAGTTTTTTTTCCCCGAAAAAAAAAACTTCTCAAAGGGGGGCATATTTGTGAAGAACAAGTGGTAATTTGATCAGAAACGAAGAAAGGAGAAAGAAGAAGAGGAAAACGTGAAGGCTGGCTCGAGAAACGCGAGGCACGAGCAGGGAGAACAGGCGAGCAGCGGAGCCGATCGGCTGTCCAAGGAGCTCGGAGCGATGCGTCTTCTTCCAGGCCTGACCCGGGGATCCAGACCTGGGGCCTGCCGGCCGTATCCTGTCCTGTTCTCCGGTCGTCCACGAAACTCGGAACGGTGGTCGGGTCCGGGAGTGCCGCAGCGCCAGCTCTTCACTGGCACGAGCGTTCGGCGCCGTGCAGAGCCCAGGCACGTCGGGGAGGCCAAACGCTTCGGCCGTGGAAAGGCAACTCGAGGCCTCTTGCCTCAACTGGGCCCCGTCCGGTGGCCTAGCCTTCCGCTGGGCTTACCGAGGCCCTACTGCACCGACCCTGCAGAACTCTGACTACCCGGACCGTCTGCACCGGCTTCTCCACCCAACGAACTAACTGGTGACTGTAGATAACTTAGTGTTAAGTCTTTGACCCACTTGATTGTTCTACTCTCGTCCCGTCCATGTGTACATAAAAGTATTCGTTATTAGCTTGGTCAGTCTGGTCGTCTGTTTAGATTACTGTGTCGGAATAAGCCACAGAATAAGGTTGCCAGAAGATCTAAAGAAAAGAACCTCACACCTTGCTAAGCAACTCGGGGGATGAACTGCAAATAATGCTTGATGACCTAGACAGGAAAAGTAGAAAGGTACGCTTGAAAATCAATATGCAGAAGACTAAGGTAATGTTCAACAGCCTCGGGAAGGAACAGCAGTTTACAATAGGTAGCGAAGTACTGGAAGTAGTAGGCGAATATGTCTACTTAGGAGAAGTAGTAACCGCTGATCCGGACCATGAAAAAGAAATAACAAGAAGAATAAGATTGGGATGGAGCGCATTTGGCAAGCACTCGCAGATTATGACTAGCAGCGTACCAGTGTCGCTCAAGAGGAAAGTATAGAACAGTTGCATCTTACCTGTACTCACCTATGGGGCTGAAACGTGGAGGCTAACCAAGAGAGTTCTACTTAAGTTGAGGACAACCCAGATGGCTATGGAACGAAAAATGGTAGGGATAACATTAAGAGATAGAAAGCGTGCAGGGTGGGTTAGAGAAATAACTCACGTTACCGACATTCTAGTGGAAATTAAGAAGAAATGGACATGGGCAGGAGATGTAGTGCGAAGAGAGGATAACCGATGGTCGCCGAGGGTAACAAACTGGATTCCAAGGGAAGGAAAGCGTAGCAGGGGGCGGCAGAAAGTTAGGTGGGCGGATAAGGTTAAGTTCGCAGGGGTCAGTGGATGCAGCTAGCACTGAACCGGGTTAAGTGGAGAAATATGGGAGAGGCCTTCACCCTGCAGTGGGTATAGTCAGGCTGATGATGATGATGATGATGATGATGTACTTACTGAACGAGCGTTTTCAGCAGCATGGTACCTTTCCTCGAAACGTTTCAATAGACAAGTCTATGATAAAATATTCTACACGGTACTTCGAAATAATTAATGCGGGGCAAGCTAATTCGTTTTAAGTACAAGAACTGGGTGATGTTGCAGTTCAGACGGCTACTTTTATGCTTTTGATACCTGCTATGGAAAATATCAAACTCAGATAAGAATCCGCAGAGAACCCGCCTTGTTCTCCCTCTGCTTGAGGCAACTTCTGCACATTATCGTTTTTTACAATATTTTTACAAGTCAGTATATCCTCGTTACGCTGCGTGTTAAGGGGTTTAGGGCAACACGCACTCCTCGCGAGAACCGGCATATGACGTCCCCTCTTCCAACTTAAAAAGAAATGAAAAAAAGGCAAAGAGGACATTTTTTTCTTTTTTTTTGACCTCGTAGGTGAGGTTCTCTTCGTAAAGTAGAAGAACAGCAGTGTTTCAACAATGGCTGCGAACTACGACAGTATTGAACCCACGTCCTTTGTAAAGCGGTGGTCGCGTGCAGTTCACGAAAGCGCGAATGTGCTGGAGCAAAAAATGTTCAGCATCTATAACAGAGGCATGGGAGGCGTATACCTTTTAGATAAAGCGGTAAGCAAATATAGCGTTGGCATTCGTGGCAAAAAGTGCGGCTGGTGTTTATTTATACAAATGCTAAACGTAGACGTGGTGAACGCCTGGAAAATTTGTAACGTTGTAGCAGATGAGCCAATCGATCTTCTTACGTTTCTAAACAATATCAGGCGTTATTACCTGCGTCTCGGCACAAAACATAATACCACGGGCGCACGGCCAGCCTGCATTGCAAGTGACATTGTACTTGAGAAGGGATGCCATTTTCCAACCAAATTAGAAAACTACTGCGGTGCCAATGTTATCACAAAAGGTCAATGTGTGCATGTGTGAAGTGCAGTGCATCTCTTTGTTTGAAACATGAATGCTTCAACAAGTTTAATGCCCCTAAATAACAGCAATGAGCAAGTGTTTGTTTTTGAATGGGAAGAAGCCTGCGTACTCTTAAATATACACCTGTGTAACGTTTGAAGGAATAAAGCTCTTTTCTTGATATTATTAATATCAATAGATTTTTTCATGGTTCCTTATGTGTTAAAGGGAGCGAGCTAGCTCTTAATCACCTGAGAGCACAGGCGAGTCACACCAAAGCAGCCCTCGTAGGCTGCTTAAATCCCTTTTTCAGTTCAAGATTCCAATAGCTGTGGAAGCCACAGCTTCCCAATCGTCCAATGGGTGCTGATCCGCTTCTTTTTGCTCCGCCCAGTTTTTTTGGCTCTGCTCAACTGTCCTATCAACCCCTCACGCACTAACGCGCGCGCGCGCACGCACACATACACACACTCACATACGCTGCCGCGCACTTGAGCGGGGAAGGCTATGTACCACTACACACATTGCACACATTCTTAGCAGCGCAAAGACGGGTTCAAGCCAATACTAATTAATCGCCATCGAGCGGAACGTGCAGCAGCTTCTTTGAATTCACGTCACCTCCCTTAGAGCAATTAATGAAGCAATGTTCCGCAGTGCAGTCACAATATGACCGCTTGCAGCTACTCCGGTTCCCCCGCCATCCCCGTCCATTTCTGAGAAGGTTTCAGCGAAAAGCGGTAAGTTGTGCTACAACGGCGCCGGCCATACGATAGGGCACCCATCTCTCCGCGGTGAAACTGGAGCCCAGGAGAACCACACCCTAGTCTAAACAAGTACTCCTTAATGACCACCGAGTTACACAAGCAGCATCTTTGAATCCGCAATCGCTTACCTAAGAACCACCAAGGAAGCCATCTCCCACTGCGCAGTCACAAAACGGCAGCATGCCACGGGTCATGGTTCGCCTCGACATCCTGGTTCATAGTTGAGAAGAGTGATGCGAGAGATCAAAGCAGGCCCGTTCTGTTTGCCAGCTAAAGCGCTCAGGTTTATTTACTTGTCGAAGGCGCGCCTCTCCATGTCTAGAAGGTAAGGATCCGTGCTTCTTTCTATTGATGTCTCCGTTTACCACGCCCCGCTCCGCTGTCGCATTCTCGAAAAACCACAACCGGCTCTGCTGCGGCCCTCTCCGAATGCGCGGACTTTCCGAAACTATTTATGGCCGATTGCTCGGGAATAACAGTCGCGAGTAAGGTGGTTTTGGCCAGGGTGAGCTTGATGGCATCGACGGCATCACTCGCAGCGGTGTCGCAGTCTAGTGTTTTCGCGGAGTTTTTACAGCAAAGCATGCGGTCGAGATGCTACGGGAAAGTGGTGCAGTTTATGATGAATCGGCGATAAAAGTTAACTAGGCCGAGAAACAGGCGGAGCTTCGAGATTGAAATGGGCTTGGGAGACTCGACGATGGTTTGCACTTTGTCGGGATGCCGTTAGTGTCCAAGTGATGACCGACAAACTTTAGTGCCGGATGCCCGAATTGGCATCCAGCACTAGTTGCATCCAGAATTCTAGTTGATAACAATACCGTTTGCCGAAAGGCGTTGGAGCATTAGGCGCAGGATTTCCAGGTGTTCTTTAAGAGATGAACCTTTCACGAGAATGTCATCCACGTAGTTGAAGATGAAGGGTAGGCCACGTACGACGGAGTCGATGAAACGCTTGGCAGTTTGTGCAGAGGTTTTCACAATTGCATTCTTAATAATTCGAGCGATGCGAAGGTGTTGCGATTGCTGTTTTGGTGATTTCTTCATCTGCTACCGCATTTTGGTGATAGACTCGATCAAGTTCTATTTTAGAAAACTATAGAGGCGGAAGAATGCGATATCCCCCACCACACAATTCCCTCAACAGAGCGGAAGCTATCATTTCGAGACAAGTACAGACAGGTTCATACCCAAACCTACACATACTAAACAAAATGCACCCTGCCCTATACGCGAACAGATGTCCGTGATGTCACATGGGCCTGTCAAAACATAGACGTGGTCCCCAAAAATACAAAACCTGAATGCGGACCAATGGGAGACTATGCTGTCCAGCGACTGCTGCGAAGGCCAGCAAAGTCTGGTACAACGAGCTCAACGGGTGGCAGTGGCCAGCGGAGCCCTGGACTGGGGGCAACGGACTATTGCATGGAAGTAGACGAGGTCGACGGAGATTGTTACGAGTCGCCACCGACATGCGAAAACCTACGCGGCCGCAGCGCAGCGTCAGTCAAAACAGTGACCGTTTCGGCAATTTTAGCGCCATGAGGTCGGCCGCCCAACGCTTCCTCCCGCGAGCGTGTTTCGGCACATTAGTATTACACGTATTGTAATGTGTGTGCGTGCGTGTGTGTGCAAATGCTGGCCAAGCCCAGCGCTGGACGGAGAGAGCGTCACCCTCGCCCGTAAACAAAAGGTGGAGTAGTTTCTGTCGTGACACCGAGGCTGAGTCATCACAGCTTGCTCGGACAGAAATTTTTCTTCCTTTACCTCTTAACTGATGAGCGTATAAAGAATTACCGACGATTACGTTACTTCCTAATGCGAAATTTGAGCGCAGCAAATAAGCTGTTTCACCTTTTCGATAGATTGAGGCAAAGAAATCGAGCAACACATGTATGCACTATCACAGAATGTTTTTTTTTTATTTTTCACACGTAATCCTTTAACAAAGACTCCCTTCTCGGCGGCGGCGATGAGCTTCTGCTTCAGCCTCGCTTACACCTGGTTCCTCTCGACGGTGGCAATGAGCCTCCGCTTCGGCGGTGCGAACGGCAGGGTCTTCTCGACGGCGGCGATGAGCTTCTGCTTCAGCCTCGTTTACAGCTCTGGATTCTGGTGGCGCCGGCGCTGGGCCTCTGCTCTGGCAGCTCGTTCAGCAGCAGCAGCAGCAGCAGCAGCAGCAGCAGCAGCAGCAGCAGCAGCAGCAGCAGCAGCAGCAGCAGCAGCAGCAGCAGCAGCAGCAGCAGCAGCAGCAGCAGCAGCAGCAGCAGCAGCAGCAGCAGCAGCAGCAGCAGCAGCAGCAGCAGCAGCAGCAGCAGCAGCAGCAGCAGCAG
>JAJIZL010035522.1:31294-60561 GCA_023969395.1 Amblyomma maculatum
CCAGACATAGTACCAATGACGGACGCACGGATATGATGCCCATTTTATTTCCTCGGCTGTTGTAAACAAGCGCGCGGGGCAGGCCGTGCCTCCCGCAAGCCCTCCGCGTCAGCGATACGCTTCCACCAGCGCCTTAAACAATAAGCCGACAGCAAAAAAGAAAAAGGAAAAGAAATCTTTCTTGCGGATTTATGACCCATAGCGTGTTGTTGATAATTGCAATACAAACAAGTTTCTCAACACGGCCAGCTGCCGCTGGTACGGAGCGCGGCTCATTGTCTACACGCTGGCTCCACTGCTAAGGCGTCACCGAAATTTACATCTTTCTTTCACTGATACAAAGGGATAGGCAGTAAGGAAGTGCCACGATAGACCATTTACTCTAGCGCTGAGCAGTTACAAAGCGCTGTCGTATACGCCTTCGATGCGAAACAATTAGGCCTAGCTGCCACTAGGGAGCACCGCTCGGGGAGAGGGCAGTTGTCCGCCGCGCTAGCGTGCGGCGCCGAGTTCGTAAGCGCTGCTGTAGGAGGAGGAGGAAAGGAGGAAGAAACAACTTTATTCAACGCATTACTAAGCGTCAAGAATGTCCTTGCCCAGGGTCACCAACGCCAACTGATCATTCCGCTGGTCAGATACTAACCAAGGCCGCCAAGTTGGGGGAGGAGGGTGTGGAAAGTAGGGGGATTGAATTGCGACAGGGCATGAAAACATGCTAAGTTCCAAGTTTGCATACTGTTCGGAACAATTTGGGCATGCGAGGGAATGTCTGTGCTACGAATTTGTCGTTTTGCTCAACAATACGTTGCGCAAACGATGCTGCTACGACGGCCGGGACGGGGATAAGATGTTTCTGCGCTCCTGGACGTACACCAAGGCTACATAAAAACGTCGACAGATGGTACTTCAGACACTGCTTCTTTTATGTGATGTTCTTGAACCGTGGTTTAACTTGAAAGTACAATGTTTAAGTAGGACAGCTTGATTGTATGCTTTTTGCACTCGGTCGCCGGCGCACCAGAGACACGCATGCATTCGCAAAGCTCGGCACGCGATTCGCCGCGAGATCCACCTAGAGGTGGCGCTACCGTCACTCCAGTAGTGTGGATCGGCAGCCGGCGGCGCTCGCAGAGACGCACACTGCGTAGGTCTGCTTCCGAGTTTACGGCGGGTTTGTTGGCGGTGAAAACGTGTCTTCTGCAGTATTTCTGCATCCAAGGATTTCGCCAATGCAGCAGAAGAAAAGCTCAGATTAGGAAAACAAAGCACGCAACCACCAGTCTTCTAGATTTACTTTGCACGTTTCTTGCGCTGTACCGCGCTCACGCGCCTAATGCTTGAACCTGCCTAATGCCAGCTTTGTTTTTCTTATCGACTTTTAAACAGTTTGCGCGTGTTTCATGCGAGTGAGACCGGCGAATTTAGTGTCAAGCCCACGCACATACCTGCAGTACTTTAGAATAAATCAAGAAATCCTGGTTCATTATATCGTCCCTAGTGATAAATCCCGCATCACAACAAACGGGTGTGAACCGGTCCTGTATTATCCCGTATAAATTTCATTCGGTGTGACCAGTCCTGTGTGAAGCTTAAACGGGTTTATATCGGACAGGTCATGTTCGGTATAAATCTCAATCCGGGCGGTCCACCCCGGTATAGAGATAATAAGGGCAGACCATTTCCAGTATGCATCTTATACATGACATCCCAGTCCGGGATATGAAACATGGCGGACCAGTCCTGCATGAAGCTTAAATGGGTTTATATCGGTTAGGTGATGTCCGGTATGAATCTCAATCTGGGTGGTCCAGTCCGGTATCGAAAGAAATCGTAAGATGATTGCGGAGAGCGTATGCGGGAAGCATCAACGACAGCCCGAGTACGGCTGTGTTTTGTTTCTGCTTCACCGCTTTCCTGTCCAACCTGATTTAATTCACATATGAACGTTTTGTGCAAGCCAGACATATTTAGTAGCAATGACGGACTCACGAATTTGATGCCCATTTTACTTCCTTCACCGTAGTAAACATGCAGACCAGGCAGGCCGTGCCTCCCGCAAGCCCTCCGCACCAACGAATACGGTGGATCGCTTCCGCCAGTGCCAGAAGAGCGTGCTAAAATCATTTTTCAGTCGAACAATAAGCCGGCAGCAAAAAAAAAAAATACTGTGGATCTCTAATCCTTCAACACAGCCAGCTGCCGCTAGTGCGGCGCGCGGCTCATCGTCTGCACGCTGGCTCCGCTGCTAAAGGCCGCTGTACAGTTGCTTTGGAGACCCGATCCGCACGCATGCGGCCGCACCGAGACGACCGGTTTAGTGAGGCATACAATAGCGCACACCCGCATCCTTCGTCCGCAGAAAAGTTGACTCACTATCAACTTTTTGCCCGCACGTGCTGATCAGCAAGGCGACCGGATTGCAGCTATTGGTTGTGCTGTAGGCGACATCTCTGGCTTCTCCTGCTCGATCTTGCCAGGCAACATGGCCGCCAGCGGTGTGAAAGCGAAGCGACGAGCGAAGCGTAGATGGTAGTTGTTGCTCTGCCGCGCGCATGGCTAATACTAGCGTTCCTATCGACTGTGATTTCCCCTCAAGTCGGATCATATGCGCGACTGTTATCTGCGCTGAGCTGAAGGCAGTGATCTTCCAACCGGCAAAGTGTACTAGGTCGCACCGGTGTCACGATGTGTTTGCGATTATCGCTAGCCGCGAGGATCTTCACGCCCGACAGCCAGCAACAGTAGTTCACGCTGATTTTTACGCACGAGCGCCAAGCCCTTCGACGACGTTAGCTGCACGGCTTTCGGGCTACTAATATGCCACTATTCCGCAGTTTGCGCTTTGTGCTGATATGGGTGCTCGACGGCACTGTGCAAACTGTGAAAATATTGTGTACTTTCACGGCAGCTGTCACTTTGAGAGTAGTACCTTCCTGTTTATTTTTATTTCTTGCTAGCTATGTGCACCTATGTCTGCAATAAGTATCTGTGCGATGAATCGGTTGACTGAACACTTCTATATGTGAATGGCTAAACACTTTATCACCACATCAGGTCTTAAAAAAGCAAAAAAAAAAAAAAACATTTAGACGCGAGGCTAAAAAAAGCACAGTATGGCGGGAGGCTATGCTTATGAAAAAAAGGCACACCATATGCAACTGTGCCTCATGATATGGACACTTTGGTGTACCTAAGGCATGTTGAGCATGAAAACATATGTGGTTAAAAAGAAAGAAAACAATTGAAGAAATTATTGTGATTACAGTCTGCTTTCTTCCTGCATAACTTGGGTGAGTTAAGTTCATTGGACAACTGCTTAGACAAATGATGTATATAGGCTTTATACTGACATGATGCTGTTATGGAGTTGCACACATTACATCTCATACTTGTTGCTTTGACAGCTCTACTCTCGCCAGACTGCATGTCAACTCAGTTTCATTGATATTGAGTATCTATTCAGCTGCATTTCTTTGCTAAGGGGTACCAATTGAGATATTTTCGATGGCATCAAAATCAGATGTCGTCGATGCTCATATCTGTGATTATTTGCTGCTTTCATTTTGCTGTGAAGCCCATGATTACTTTCCTACTGAGTGATATCAATGATGTACGTGTGTGAACCTTACAACAATGTAGGATGCATTACAGAATTTTTTAGTCCTTGTTACATTTGCTGCTCGCCTAAACTTTTTTGCACCTTGCAAAGTGATCAACTGGGTTTTCTCACATATCAGTTTACATTTGCTGTATGGTCACCACTGTGCATGGTCTCATACCACATTTGCAAAGATTAATTACCTTATCTTTTCATCGTATGTTAAGCATTATCGCATGAGTATTGGTTCTATAATGCTGATGTTGATCCACTATGAAAGTTCTGAGGCATGGATGTAACACCTGACTTCACATGTAACTTAATCACATGTAATCACATGAGGTGACATGTAACTTAATCTGAATTCATCCTTTTCTGCTTGGATTGGATTTGCTGTTTGCATTCACAGAATAACTACTCTGCTTTGCATCTATGCAGAGTGCTACCTTAGCTTTGCAGGATAAGGTCATAACAGAATGGTTACAATCTAGACGGGCAGCTTAATTCATTTTGTGCGATGACTAGCAAATGCGCAGCCAAACCTTGCAGTGGTGACTAATTGCTAACTATTTCAACATAAGAAAGAGTGATTTGGGAAGCAGAGTGTGTGAGCTGAAGGTCTCAGTGGGCTTCACAATTCATGAATTCACAAAAATGATGTACACAGTGCAATGAACGGTATGATGGCAGTTTCACAGAATAACAGCCATGTAATTCAGTCTGTTTTACTCTCCTACGCAAATACAAAGAGCCTTAAAAGCCCTCACACACTATAATATAAACCTCGGCACCACAGTGGCAGTTTTGTTTGCATTTCTGTGCTTATTAATAAAAATACATGGGTCACAAAAATACATTTTAACGAGGTGTAGCTGTATATGTGAACTTATTTCTTTTTTAGTTACAGTAATGACACAAACAGCTAGGCTGTGTGTTTTTAAACTGTGGGAGTCAAGAAGGACATTTCTCTTTAGAAAGTGTGAAAGATAGCTACAACACTGTGTTCATGGAACAAAAATTTGTTCAGCGGAAATTATGTCGGCTTAACTTGCTCTTAAGACTTTTACACAACACATTGAAATGGGTCGTGTGGAGCTGGCAAAAACACTGCTAAAGAACAATAACAGTAGGAAAGGATAAATGCAATTGTACAATGTAGCAATTCTTGTTCTCCTTGTTTCTTCATGCAGTTTTCACTTTCTTTTTTCCCACAAGCTATCCCCACAGTGCACTGGGATCAAGCCCTTTAGAATTTGCTCAAAGTCGCGACAGGAGAAAGTACAGGAAGCAGTGTGTATGTGTACTTGTAATGCACATTATACTTAGCCATCTCATACACATTTGCCTCAAAGTCCCCGCTGGGGTGGCGCAGTGGTTACGGCGCTCGACTGCTGTTCCCAAAGATGCGGGATCGAATCTCAGCTTTGGCAGCCGCTCTTGGTTGGACGCGGAAAGAAAGGCACCCGTGTGCTGTGCAATATCAGTGCACGTTACAGAACCCCAGGTGGTCTCAGTTTCCGGAGTCCTCCTCTACGGCATCTCTCATAGCCCAAATTGCTTTGGGACGTCAAACCCCACAAACCAAATCAAACCATGGGCCTCAAAGTGCTGCTTCTCATCATGATCCCAGAAGCATGCACCCCCTTTCAATACAAAGCATCTGATAAGAGACTACAAGACAGCTTCCACCATATCAGTTAAAACCACAGCTGCGTCACGACTGTTTCATTTGAAGCTGACCACAAGAGATGCCAGCAAACCATGCATACCAAGTATCCCGGCTAAATTTAATCAAACCTTAAATTAGGTAGAGTGGTCTAGGCTAGTGAAACCAACCGAGAACTATTCAGAGTTGATTGCCCTAGTCTCCAATGGCTTTCCATTTGCCATGGTTTTTCTGCAGGTAGTAAAAACTAATTAGTGACTTATTTATTGGCCCCAGGAGCAAAGCATTAGTTCTAAAGTTGTAGATATTGCTGAAAAACAGCTGCCGGCAATGTTTGCTTCATGGTATGATTTACATAGCTGGCTTCCAAATCGAGCTACCATATGACTAGCTGCTCACACATATCTCTCACCCACATCATGCAAAGTCACACCATGGAGAGCACTTCAGACAAAAGCCGATTTCATTGTCTGAGCCACGTTTTGGGACATTGAAGAGGAATTGCCGTCATGCACACACTTTATTTATTGAGTTTGTTGCCGTTCAAGACGAGAAAAAAAAAGCAAAATACAAGGCACCTTGGTGCAAATGTTTCTGTCAGCTCTTTTGGAAGACAGTTTACTACTTGCTTATTGATACTAATTGTTCTTGTAGCCAATAATTGAAATGTTAACTATATAGCCTTAATCATTATAAGGTCAAATAATGAAACACCAGCCTAGGCCAGGAACTCTCAACAGCCCGCAGATGGATTAATTCACTGGGCTAGGGAACATCGATTTGCTGAAAGCTAGGACACCTGGTATATAACACACTGCATGATGATCTTTTTTTTTTAGTTGTTTTAATGTCATAGCCACCTTCTATTTTAAGTACATCACACAATATGCTAAGTACTGATTTCAGGAACTGTAGGAATAAAATAATGAGTTTTATTGCATAAACACGTCTCAAATAAAAATAAATTGCATTCACCCGACAGCACTGCTTTCATAAAGCAGCAGCACAAAGAGAGCCCTGTGAAACACACATGTAGTAACAACATGGCAGACTGCAGCGAATGCAAATACTTGCCGTCCTGGGCACTAATTACTCTGGCATTCATTCCCCACATAGCAATCGCCAATAGCTATACATGTTTCATGCCGAAACCCTCATGCTTTAGCTTGCATGTTACAGCACTGAACTGCATCCAAGAAATCAATCGGTTGTGAGTGAGCTGTTTTTCTCTTCAGGCAACGCCTTGAGTCTCCATTTCCTGTTCAAACATCTGTCCCGTATTTCATTTTAATTTTCCTTTAGGGGAATGTGGTGGAAGGCAAAAGAGAGCTAGCATTTCTTTGAGGCTAATCATTAGTAGATCTTCTTCCATCATTGTTATCTTTTCCGGGTTGCGCTAATTCAGGCTCCACTAGATTTTTTTAGCCTTTTTTCATATTGTATATATGCCCGAACCGTCATATCATTCCTTTTTGAATGTTTCTTTCAGCATTCATGACTTTAACGCCTGATGAACGTTGCCATTGCAGATTCTCGTCTTTTATCCTCACTGCACACATATACCTTGGCATCAAAGGGACCGGCGCGTGCTACTTTTGCAATAGCTCTTTATTGGGCTGACTAGCGCCCACAAAACAATAAAGCAAAACTGCGTCGTCAATAGTAGCAATCGTGCTCATCGGTCATCGAACCATAAATGCACGTTCATTCGACAGTGGTCAATTTAAATTGGGTGTAGAAACATCTAAATAAATCAGTGAAGGCATACTAGAAACATCACAAAAGTGGACAGACGATGCGGCGGCAGCTACGAACCGTGCGAGCAAAGGCCAATTCAAATTTACTGTAGTGGCCATGTAAGCACTCAAGAACTCTATTGAAGCGCTACTCATTCTGTAGCTGACGAGACCCCATGAGCACAACAAAAACCACGCCATAGTGATCCCGAGGCAAGCAAACTGCGCCTAGGTGAGAAGTGATTCGGGAGCCAGACAGTGTGATTGGAAAGATTCAGTGTGCCTCACAGTTCATGGGTTCACAAAAATATTGTCCACAGTGGAACGGTATGATGACAGTTTCACAGAGTAACAGCCGATGTGATTAATTCTGTTTTACTTTCCTAAACGAAAGAGCCCTGAAAGACCTCACACTGTACAATATAATCCTCGCTACTACAGTGCTGATTTTATTTGCAAGCATTGCCGTGCATATTAATGAAGCATACATGAGCCACAGGGCTCCAATAGGCTCTTGTTTATTGTCCAAGTACCAAACTTCCATGTCAATGAAGTGTAAAGGCATTGCAAGGCTCATCTGCAGAAAATGTTTCTGTAATATGAGTCGTACATGTCCATACTATTAACAGGGTCCATATTAAACAGGCATTGCTGTATATGTTAACCTATTTATTTTTTAGTCATAGTAATGACACAAACAACTAGGCTGTGTGTTTGTAAACTGTGGGACTCAAAAAGGACATTTCTGTCTGGAAAGTGTGTGCAAGATAATTACAACACTGTGTTTCATGGAACAAAAATTTGATGAGTGGAAAATATGTCGGCTTAACCTGCTCTTAAAAATTTTAACATTAAAATGGGTTTTGTGGAGCTTGAAAAAACATTGCTAAAGGACAAGGACAGTAGGAAAGAATAAATGCCATTGTACTAGGTAGCATTTTTGTTCTTGTTTCTTCATGCAATTTCCTATTTTCTTTTTCCACAAGCTATTCCTACAGTGCACTCGGATCAAGCTTTTTAGAATTTATGCAAAATGGCAACAGGACAAAGTACAGGAAGCATGCGTATGTGTACTTGTTATGCACACTCTAGTTACCCACCTCATATACATTGCCCTTAATGTGCTGCTTATACTCATCATGACCTCAAAAGCATGCACCCCCTACCAATACAAAGCATCTGATAAGAGACTACACGACTATTTGAGCATTGCATATGATACACACGTCATTTATACTGACTCTACTTATGTAGTCTCAATGCATTCCAACCTGCATAAAGAATATATTACATTGGCAGTTAAGGATGGCACTTCATTTCATATTGAGCACAATGTGTAGTCTCAATGCATTACCAACCTGTATAAAGAATGTGTTACATTGGCAGTCAAAGATGGCACTTCGTTTCATATTGGGCACAATGTATGTTGTGCAGTAGATTTCTAGAGATAGCTTGAATCCATGTAACAGCAATGACAAATGCAATATACATTCTTCACATCACTGAAGAGGCATATTGAACAAAATTCTAAACAGTAATGTTGATGAAGGCAGTTTTTGAGGCCTCTCTCTAGAGTGGAAGCAGATGCCGGAAGCGAAGGTTCTGTCGTAGATGAAAAGGTTACAGAATTTCTGCTAGTTTGTTCAGGAGAACATTGTTACATGTTGTTGTACGTGTTTCTAATGTTCGATGTGACCAAAGTGGACATCTGTTTTCTTGCATAGCAACCTTAAAGCTACACCTCAAGTAAATATGACCTGGCAGAGCATGACATGGTCCATGACATGCTGAACATGTTAATATAATATGTGTGGAGTAATCAATCTTTTGCATATCACGTGGTGGCAGCCCCAGGGTTTGGTTCTAGGGGGAGCAAAAAGGCTTCTTTTTAACCAAAAAGGAATAGGAACAATTTCCTTGTTTACTTTTTATCTGTCAAACAATACCATGCGCTTTGTTGTTGAGCAATAAGTGGCAAAGAAAGTAAATGCTTTAACCCGACTCATGCTTTGCATACAACAGTTCTGGGAGCAATATTCATATATAATCATTTTTATATTTAGCTTACAATATTATAGCTTGCATAATAGTGTTCTGCTTCCAAGGTCTTTATATCTTGATTTGAAAAATGACCAGTGGAATATTTTACTTGCGAGAAGGCTTCAGGGGGAGGGGGGGGGGGGCATCTCATTTAGCTTCCACACCCGCATCACGACTGTTTCACTTGAAGCTGGCCCCAGGAGGAAAGCTTACCCGTCTTTATGCCAGCAAACCATGGATACCAAGTATCCCTGCTGAATTTAATCAAACTTTAAATTAGGTAGTGTGGTCTAAGCTAGTGAAACCAACAAAGAACTACTATTCAGAGTTGATTGCCCTAGTCTCCAGTAGCTTTTCTTTTGCCGTGGTTTTTCTGCAGTTAGCAAAAACTAATTAGTGACTTCTTTATTTACTGGCCCCAAGAGCAAAGCATAAGTTCTAAAGTTGTAGATAGTGTTGAAAAACAGCTGCCCACAATGTTTGCATCGCGGTATGATTTCCATAGATTTATTCACTGCCTCCCAAATCGAGCTACCATGTGACTAGCTGCTCACACATATCTCTCACCCACACTATGTAGACCCACACCATGGAGAGCATTCTGACAAAAGCTGATTTTGTTCTCTGAGCCATGTTTTGGAACATCAAAGTGAAATTGCTGTCATGCAGACACATCCTTTATTGGGCTTGTTGCCATTTAGGATAATGCAAAATAGAAGGCACCTTGGTGCAAACATTTCTGTCAGCTGTTTTGGAAGACAGTTTACTACTTGCTTATTGATACTAATTGTTCTTGAAGCGAATAGTTTAAATGTTAACTATATAGCCTTAATCATTATAGGGCTAAATAATGAAACACCAGCCTAGGCCAGGCAACTCTCAACTGCCCGCGGCTGGATTAATGCACTGGGCTAGGGCACATCGATTTTCTGAAAGCTAGGACACCTGGTATATAACACACTGCATTGTCTTATTTTTTAAGGTCACAGCCACCTTGTGTTTTAAGCACATAACGCAATATGCTAGGATCTGGTTTCCGGAACTCTAGGATTAAAAGAATGTATTCTATTGCACACATCAATGCTTTCATAAAGCAGCAGCACTAAAAGCCCTTTGGAAGAAACATGTAGTAACAAGTAGTAACAACAGGGCGAACTGCAGCTAATGTAAATACCTTAACTGCCATCCTGGGAAATAATTAACCTAGCTTTAGTCCCACATAGCAATAGATACACATGTTTCATGCCGAAATCAATCAGTTGTGAGTGAGCTATTTTTCCCTTCAGGTAATGCCGTTGAGTCTCCATTTCCTTTTCACACCTGTGTCCCATATTTCATTTTAATTTTCATTTAGGAGGATGGGGTGGGAGCCGTAAGAAAGCTTGCATTTGTTCATATTTGAGGGTATTCAATGTTAGATCCTATTCCATAATTGGTATCTTTCCCTGGTTGCTCTGGTTCAGTCTTCACTGCATTTTTTTTTAGCTGCATGCTGAAACCGTCGACCATATCATTCCTTTTTGAATGTTTCTTTCATCATTTGTGATTTTAACGCCTAGTGAATGTCGCCATTGCAGATTTTCGTCTTTTATCCCCCCTGCACACATATACATTGGCATATATATATCTCTTTATTGGGCTGACTTGGGCCCACAAAACAAAACGGCTTCATCAATAGTAGCAATCGTGCTCATCGGTCGTCGAACTATGAATGCATGTTCATTCGTCAGTGCTCAATTTAAATTCGGCGTAGAAACGTCTAAATATTTCAGCGAAGGCATACTATAGAAAAGTCAGAAAAGTGGACATGCGATGCGGCGGCTACGAACTGTGCGAGCAAAGGCCAATTCAAATTTACGGTGGTGGCCATGTAAGCACTCAAGAACTGTAGTGAAGCGCTACTCATTTGGCAGCTGACGAGAGCCCATGATCACAGAAAAAAGCACGCCATGGTGATCCCGAGGCAAGCGAACAGCGCCGGGGTGCCGAAATCTGTAGCACCCGGCAACACGGGTTGCGCGCCAGCTTTGAATTTCATTTGACGGAGCATGCTATTGGACAGAAGACGATGCCCGGGCGCGCCAATCGAGACGCTGGAACCGTCCGGCTGAACGGCAGTCAGCAAAACGATCGTACAACACCCCTTCCGCACCACGTCTGCAAGCGGACAGAAAACGTGCGGCCGTATACGTGCGGAGCGGGTCTAAAAAGCAACCGTACAGCGGCCTTAAGGCGTCACCGAAATTTACATCTTAATTCTACTGATTCAATGGGATCTGCAGAAAGGCAGTTCCACGAGAGACCATTTACTCTAGCGCTGAGCAATGACAAAGCGCTGTCGGATATGTTTCAATGCGAAACAATTTAGGCCTAGCGATGAAGGGAGTACCGCTCGTCGAGAGTGCCGTCGTCCGCCGCGCCAGTTGGCGGCGCCGCTTTTCGTAAGCGCTGGTGTATGTGCTGCGAATTTGTCATCTTCGTTCATGGTGCAGTTGAGAGCGTACCTTTTTCGACGTTTTGCTCAACAATACGTCGTGCAAACGATGACGCCACGACGGGACGGAGATACGATGTTGCTGTGCCACCGGACGTACACCAAGGCTGCACAAAGACGTCGACGGATGGTACTTTAGACACTATTTCTTTTATGTGCTGTTCTCGGACAAGCTCGGTACGCGAAGCAGCGGTTAGCGGCGTAACCGCGGCGAACGCTGCCCTTGCCTTTAATGCGAAATGAAACCAGGGCAGCATCGAATATAAATATGCACTGCCGAGAGGAAATACACAACATGAAAAAGGTGTCAATTCACGTTAAATAAATGCGGCGATGAGTGAAAAGCATTTTTCGTAGTACCTGAATTCCGCGCTCGGTAGCTGCCCGTATACAGTTTATTCACTGTATGTTTGTGTGTACAGTTACCATTGCAATTATAAAATATAATTGAAAATACATGTGTCGCGAAAGATACAACAGATACATCCTCATAGTTAACTCTGGCGAATTCGGCCTGCGGAAGCGGAGTGCAGTCTTTCGCAGTCGCCGTAGCCGCTACTGTTGTTTCCAACAACTGCCGCCATGTCAAACGGATGGCATACGGTTTGCTGGCGTGCTCAGGCAAAACACAAAATAACACCAAGGTGTCGGATAGCTTTCACGACCACCGCGAAACAGCACTTTTACACTGCCGCATCGCAGCATCAACACGCACAGGACAGCCGGAAATGGCGCCAAGAGGAGCCGGAGTGGACTTTTCCAAATTGGCTCATACAGCTAGGGCACCACATAAGATGGTCGCGCCCAGGCATCGAAATTAAAATCGTCAACATTCGCTTAATTGGTTATCATTAATGGGTACTCGGAGAATCGTGACAGAAACAGCATTTTTTGTTTCCTGTAAACCAATTTGAAAGGCCACTCATGCCTGTTGTACTGCATCTGCTTCTACATGCAGTGGGTACGGCGTTCGAGGAAGCGCCAAATTTAATGGGCCGCACGGACGCCTAGATCGAACGCCCGGTGGGGTCAGCTTTGTATGAGCGTGATGATGATAATGATGGTGATAACAGCTTTATTCTTCTAGCAGATAAGGAACCCTTCCTTCCCGCCCGGGCCCGCATACCTAAGGGACCGGGGCTCGGACCTCCGTGATTAGAAGCAGGCAAAGTGGTCTTGGCTCTTCGCGGCTTCCGCCAGGCGGTTGGCTTTTTGCTTTGGATCAGTGACCTCGCTCCGCAGCAGGGCTTTCCAGGCTTCTCTATAGTTTGTATTTGCTTTAGCCCCTGGGAAGATAGCACATTCCCAGATTATGTGGTTGAGGTTGCTTCTCGCCCAGAGTACTTGCATTTATAGTTTTTTCTGTCGTCTACCTGGACATAATATGCCCAAACCGGATTTTTTAGGTTCCCAGCGTGCAGGCGCCGCCATGCGACTGCCTCTCTATTGTTTAGACTTTTATCCTATGGGGACACCAGTCTCCTGCTTAGCCTATAGTTTTTGAGAGTCTCCTTATAATTTTGCAGACGATCGTCCATGTTCCGGCTGTCGAGCGGCTCCAGTTACGCGGACGTAGAGAGCACGGGTTAACTCGTGGACCGCTTCGTTTGCTGGAACAGACGCGTGTGCAGGGGTCCAAATTAGGCTAATTTTCCTGTTTAGTCCCCTACCGGCCAGAATACTTGCCGCTTCCATCGAGAACCTACCCTTTCCAAAGTTCCAGACTGCAGTTTTGCTATCGCTAGTTATGAAACTGGCTTCCGCTCCGACGTAAGCGAGCGCTATCACAGCCTTTTAAGCCGTTTCCGTGTTGCGGATTCCAATGATGGCGGCCGATACCGGCGGACGGGATAAACGGTCCCGCAAAGACGAGGCGTCGACTAACAAAACAATATTTAAAAGAAATCACGTAGGAACGGTCAGAGAAGCAGGTCCGGAGAGAAAACTGACACGCTCACAAAGCAGGTGTCTGGCATCGTCTCTGTGACGTCTTTGAAGTTTCAATGTAGTCTGTCCAGCCACTGAATCAACCCGGAGCCGAGCTTCGCGTGAGCCGGTGCACAAATTTGGTAGTTCTGCCATGTGCGAAACCGAGTGATGTATGCCCTATGTCGCGAGCGAGTGACGTCACAACCAAGGCAAGCTCCACAGCAGCCTCGCCAAGCTCTTCCGTCGCTGCCTAGCAACGCTTAAGAAGTTCGTGACTCCCTCTCATTAAAAAAAATTGTCTCCGTGCAGGAATCGAACCTCCATCCCTTGAATACCCAGCCGAGCGCTTTACCGCTGCGCCATGCTACGGTGTTTTTTTTTCTTTATTGCATGAGAAAACTTCCGTAAACAAAAGAAAAACTCCACCTACTTAAACATGTCCATGTCTAAAGTTACCGGGCTGCTTAATACGAGCCAGCCATATCCCTAGCCCGACAATTCACCCTCATCAAAACATCAAAATTCTGGGAGGCAAAGCATGCATCCATCCAGTTTGCAGGTTCTTCATGTGCAGCATACACACTCCTGTCCAAAGCACACTGCTGCCGAAACACGGATTTGGACGATCTTGGTGGCTCTGCATGCCTGTCCATCATGCGGCTTTTCCAAAGACTGATCAGTCCCATCAGCACAGATAGATCGTGAGGCACGACAGAGTTTTTGTCAGGAGGTAAAAGTAAAATTGTATATGGCATAGTTTCAATGACTTTTTAAGAGTCCTTTGTAGTATGTCTCAAATGAACATAGCCTCACGGCAGAGAATAAGCCGTTTAAGCCACGTTATGGAGACGACAATTCACCGACCAGGGCACAAACGTCTCCTTATCATGAAGAAATGTCTTGAAAGGCAGTGCCGCTGTGTCTAATTTGAAAAAGAACTTTTTTGTAGCTGCTGAATGCACATTTGCTTAATACGCTTTAGAACAGGGATCTCCAAAAACTCCACATACGGCTACCGATACAACGGTGTAGGGAACAAAGACAGTGAAAGCCTGGGTCATCTGCTTTCTCGAGGGGCTGTACAGGTAATCTACAGAGAAACACACAGTGAGAGAATTGAAAGTGTCAGCAACCTCCTTGAGGAATCCCCATAAATGCCCTTCACGAACCTGCCCAGTCGGTGTGAATATGTAGGGCAAATGAGGTCTAAGACGCCTAATGAGCACCCCTACAATTAAGAAGCAAGAAAGAAAAAAAGCTCTTCTTAATTCCTCTTGCCTATACCGTGAGGATGATAGCGGGATTCCGCGAGTGACAGATACTGCGATTGGTGCGCAATTTGAATGTAGCGAATACTAAAATTGTTATGTCACTCAATTAAGGTGACGTCAAGGATGTGACGTCACCCATCTGCTGTCAGCTATAAGGACTAAGCGGGGACGAGTGTGCTCCAACACCTCCGGGCGGCACTTCTTGCCTTCCGTGAGTAGAGTTATTATATAGCCTATATATAGTAACTCTATCTGCGAGTGACCGATGCTGCGCCTTTCCTTTCCTGTAAACAAATTATAGGATATCGGTGAACTTAGACGCGCTTAGTTCCACGCACAGGAACTAGGCAAACAACAATGGGGACAGACCTGAGATGGGCTAAACGGCCAACTTGGAACCAAAAGAGCCTGGCTTCTACTTATAAATCTTTTAGATCCCACGCTCAGTAAAACAGCAAGTAGATCTCACATGAATCAAATCATACACGAATACCTAGGTACCGATGCAGATCTGCTAAGCGAACTACGAAGCAGATATCTCAATACCAGTAGCAACCCCAATGCCACGCATGAGTACAAAGGGGCTCCAAGTGAAGACGTAGACAGAGAGATCGTGGAGGCGGAAATTTGGGCTGCGATCGGCCATTTACGTACTACCTCGGCGCCACGGCCTGGTGGCGTAACGAATAAAATGATAAGAAACTCAAACCTTAAATCACTCTCAGCAATTAAAGACTTAATGAATGAATATTGAAACCTTCCCCAGATGTGGAAACACGCGAAGGTTGCCTTCATTCCGAACCCCCCCCCCCCCCCCAAAAAAAAAAAAAAAAAAAAAAAAAAAAAAAAAAATTAAGGCCCATCTATCTTACGTCGTGCTTAAGCAAACTCATGGAACATGTTATTCTAAATATGCTTCAGAACTACTGAGAAGAGAATGACCTACTGTCTAGCTCAATGATTGGCTTCAGTAGTCAATTGTATTCCCAGGACATAATGCTTCATTTGCATGCAGAAGTAATAGATCCCCCTAACCAAATCGGAACGAAAGTCATTCTTGCCTTGGATCGGGAAAAAGCCTTCGACAATGTCTCTCACGAAACCATTCTCCAAACCCTCTCCACCAACAACGCGGGAAACAAAACTTTTAATTGCATTCGTTCCTTTTTTTCGGGAAGGACTGCGGAGAAAAATATCGCAGGGCTTAGATCGGACAAAATAGCAATAGGAGACAGAGAAAACCCGCAAGGATCAGTCCTCTCTCCCTTCTTAATCAGTCTATCACTGATAGGTCACATACTCACATACTCAGTCCCTTATCTCCGCCTCATTCAATATTGCAAGGACACATTAGACAGACTAATTAGAAGCGCCTACAAGGCTGGGCTAGGTCTATCCAGAAACACTTCAGCCGAAAAACTTCTCTGACTTGGGATACGAAACGCTGTAGAGGAGCTGATCAGCACATAAAACAGCACATCTACAAAGCCTAACGAATTCTAAAGCAGACAAACAAATTCTCAACCGCATGAGAATATATCCGAATCATTAGCCAACCACTCAGGACCGCTACCAAGAGGAGTGCGCGACAAAATTATCTCCAAACCTTTGGCCAAAAACATGAATTCCTCCTTCCACGAAGGCAGGAGAAAGCTATACCTAGAGCCCTAAACAGAAAATAAATAACGACGGGGGGGTGTACACAGACGCCTCGGAATACAATATGGCTAAAGGTGCCTTTGCCATTTGTGTGATTAAGCAGTCCAGTATCGTTAGTAAATGCGCATCAACCGCTTCGGTCAAAGTCCGCTACTCAGACCAGGTGGAAGAAGCCGCAATCGTTTTAGTCATCGTTACAACAATTACGGACATAATTGTCAGCGATTCAAAAACTGCCATATGTAACTTCTCGCGTGACAGAATATCAAATACTGCCAGAAGCAACCTCACGGATATCAGAATCGACCGAGAGATAAAACTCATATGGTCACCCGCCAACTCAGGGAACCGAGGCAATGAGGCTGTTCATCAACACGCTCGAGGTTTTGTCGGCCGAGCGGTGCGACCTAATGCCGAGGAACTTGAAATGGAAGGCTGCTCACACACAGTAACCGTACACAACACTTCAAACTCTCTAGGAGAATATACCCACCACCACACAAATCACTCACAAGAAAACAAGATTTTTTTTGGAGGAAACTACACACGAACTCCTCTCCCAACCCTGCGGTTTACGTACACATATTTCCGGACAGCATACGCTCATCATGCACTAAATGCGAAGAGAAAACCGACCTTAACCATATCCTCTGGGATTACTCAGAGGACCGGCCTCCCAAGGCTCTCATAGAAGCTCCCTCACTTGAATCCTGGGAGGATGTGATGAGTAATGCGAGCCCCGATATACAATTGGGCGCCATAAACCGCTTTTAAGAAGTAGCCGCAAACCGCTAGCAAACGGCCACTTGTCTCTTCCACAAAGACTCAGTAACACTACTCCCGACAATAAAGTTTTCTCTCTCTCTCTCTCTTAGACCAACTTGACACAGAAGCCAAGGAGAGTTTAGCCACGCCCTTGGTCGTGAAACGCTCTTCATAATTCCGCTTGTCTACCGTGTGGATGACAGCGGGATTCCGCTAGTCAGATACTACGATTGGCGCGCAATTTTAAAGTACCAAGGACAAAAATAGTAAGTTATAGAGCAATGTAGTTAAATCACTCAATTATGGTGAAGTCAAGGATGTGCCTTCACCCTTCTGCGAGGAGTTCCACAAGCTGGAGAGCGGACATGCAATCGATGGGCTTCATCGGCCACTGGATTTCGGAAATTTTCTGGGATTCGACTCTATTCAGGAAGCGCTCACCGCGGATTATCAAGACTCCAAGGTGGGCAGATTCTTTCCCACATTTTGAGGCTTTGAAGAACTTTGCAAGCCACGGGGGATACTAGGCCTAGTTAGGCCTAGGCAAACAAAGGCACCCCCGGCCCTTTTAGAATTTCGACGAAAATGATGGAAACCGTGGAGGGAACGAGCATAGACCCTGCGGAGCTGAAAGAACCTGGCCAGTGGTTTATTGCTAAGAAAAGAGGAAAGGCGGTGCCACTTGAGAACGAGAGACGCAGCGTCACCGATGATCAAGGGAGAGAGCGAGCCGCGTCCAAGCTCTCCGGAAAGAGATTGGCAGCAAAGTCGGTTGAACGGCAATCGATCAAGATACCCGACGGAACTGACAAAATAATTCTCCGCCCACGGGGAGGAGTCAGCCGCCTACTTAAGTATGGCAACATTGAACTTGCGGAGTTGATCGCTCGCACCGCGAATATAAACATCAGAGAGGCCGCGGAAGACACCTTCTCGGTCAACACAAAACAGCAGTCTATCCTCATTGCAACAGACAGCGAAGAACGAAAAAGAAAATACGTCGCACTAGGCGTCCTCGAATTCGAGGGTCAGAAAATTGAGATCACGGCGTACGTTGCTATTCCCGAAGACTGCGGTAAGGGGGTGGTACACGACATTCCCCTTCGCATCACCGAGGAAGAAATAGTGCAACGGCTACGCACAATCAAAGGAAACCCCCCCGTGCTAGGAGCCAGGCGCCTGGGCAGGAGCTCAACCACCATGCTTATACTGTTTGAAAAACCAGAGGTTCCGAGGTGGGTGAAACTCTCACTTACATGCAAAGATGTGTATATATAGAAAGAAATACGAGGTTTGCAACGCATGTGGGCGCCTAGGGCACCGCGAAGATGTCTGCCCAGATCCGAATAACGCTAAGTGCAGAGGATGCGGAGAAGAGCGCCCAGATCAGGAACACACCTGCGATATAAAATGTCAGCTGTGCGGTAAAGACCGTCCGCTTGGCGACGAGAAGTGCAGAGAACTCTACAGGACTCCTTACCAGACAAAAAAACGTCAATGGGAGCAGAAAATTGCCGAACAGCAGCAGCAACAGCAGCAGCGGCAGCACAACGAGCAGCACCAATATCCCAACACCACACCTGAGAGCGGCCGCAGAGGACGCTCGAAATTCAAAAGAGACCACCGTGATCAACGCGGATATTCTCAAGACAGGGACGCAGGCTTCCGGGCGCAGAGCGGGGACTTCCCGCAGTTGGAGGACGCCAACCGACGTCATCGTTCAAGCTCCCGCAGCAGCAGGGAGCGGTCCGGATCCACGTCCAGGTCGGGGTCCAAATCCAGAGTCACGGCTAACTCCAGGGACCCAAGGAACCCGTCGGCCACCCAAAAGCGAAGCCCGAGCGGGGACAGTAAAACCGTGAGTTTCAGCAGTGGGGTTCCCCAGGCTAAAGATGAGGAAAACAAAGAAAAAGATAAAGAAATAGAAAAGTTAAGAAAGGAAGTTGAGGAACTGAGGGAGATAATTAAGAAACTCACCCAGGACCAATACCAATCAAAATCACAGCCAAATTCCGGGGCTCCCCTGCCTCCACAGGCTCCCCCCGCAAAACAAGTAGCCGAACAGACACCTCCACCTGCGACGCCAAAGGTGCTAACACCATCCGCGGCGTCAGACACGGAGGACGACGGAATGATCACTGAACAGTGCAGGCCACCTACCCTGCAGAAACGAAGAGGTGGGGAAACGGATCCGCTGGCGCCAATAGAGCGTAGACTAGACGCCAAATACGGGGCGAGACTCGAGCGGCTCGAGACAGGCATGACCAACATCATAGGCGCCCTAAACCGAATTCAGGAACAATCTAAACAAACAAACGCGGCTCTTGCTGCTATGGTAGAAAGGCAAACAGTGAGAGAAGGGATACTTGACCAATTCCAACATGGGCAAAACGCAACTAAAGATTAATTCGACGGTATGGCAGTGGAACTGCCGAGGATTCCCGCGCAAGCGATCGTTACTGCAACAACATCTCGAGCAAATAGTTGAAAAACCTCTAGCCGTAGCCCTACAGGTAACTGGCAAAGGAGTAATTAAATTATCAGGATACCAAGCGTTTGCTAGTGGCCGGGGAGAAAAATCCCGGGTCACTACATTCGTCAAAAGGAACGTAGCGGTGATCGAACATGAAATTAGTTCTCGCGACATTCAGGCGGTTTTCGTTGAAATCATCACGGGCAGGAAGAGGGAACCCAGTATTTTCGTCCTAAACATATATAGCTCTCCTCAGCAGCGCAAAGTTAGGTTCAAGACATTATTTCGCAAAACAATGAAGGCAGCCGGAGCTAACCCCCTGCTAATTGTAGGAGACTTCAACGCCTGCCACCAAGAGTGGGGATATAATAGGCAAGATCCGAAGGGCAGGCAGTTATGGGAAGATTTTCACGAATTAAACCTCACCCTGCCGACAGACTCTGGCTGCCCGAAGAGGGTGGGAAGCAGTGTGAGCAAAGACACAACCCCAGACTTAACATTTATCAAAAACATAGAGGAGCTTAGATGGAAGAACACAGAGCTCAACTTTGGAAGCGATCATTAAGTACTCGAAATAACGCTTAAACGGGGAGTCAAAGTAAGACGAGTAAAGATTATCAGCGCAATCGAATGGGAGAAATTCAGACAAATTAGGGAATCTGCAAACATGGACGAAAATATTGAAAATATCGACGATTGGGCAGAAACCCTGATGCACCACGTTAAATTCGCTACCATTATCCTAGAGGGGGACGATGCACCGAAAACAGTCGACAAGAAACTCCTACACATGTGGGAAGCAAAAAAAGGTATGGAAAAACGCCTCCAGTGTCAGAGATGGAACCGAAACCTAAGGCAAAAAATAGCCAGGCACAATAAGGAAATAGGATTATGCAATTAAACTCTGCGAGCAAAACTGGTGGAACAGGTGCGATGAATTGGAGGGCAACATGAGCCTTTCAAAGACGTGGAGCCTGCTACGATATCTTCTTAATCCCGACAGTTCGAAAACACAGTCAAACACAACAATAGCAAAGGCAAGACGCGCGTTCGAGGGGACTGACGCGGAACTAATAACTAAACTCGTAGACACATATGTCGGCGGTACAACATCCCTCCCTCTTAGGCAATACGGGGGACCACCGAACGGGGCCCTCGACGCGCCCATCTCAGAAGCGGAAGTTAGAGCCGAACTCCTTAGCTTAAAGACGCGATCAGCTCCCGGCCCCGATGGAATAACAAATAAAATGCTACGAAACCTAAACGACGCTTCCATAATGGCACTCACCAACTACATGCAAGAAGTATGGAGTAGCGGTCGTCTTCCCCAGCAGTGGAAAACTGCAAACGTTGTGCTAATTCCAAAACCTGGCAAGCCCCCGAAATTGGAAAACCTCAGACCTATTTCTCTAACCTCATGCATTGGAAAGCTTATGCAACGCGTAATCCAAACAAGGCTAACTAATTTCATGAAGAAAAACGACCTGTGGCCGCACGAGATGGTCGGGTTCCGACCTGGCCTGTGCACACAGGATGTAATGCTCCGATTACAACATGACATAATTGACTCGAAATCCAGAGACGCGAAGGTAATTCTAGCACTCGATCTAACAAAAGCATTTGACAATGTAAAACACCAGGCAACTCTCGCGGGACTACAGGAATTAGGAGTCGGCGAGAGGACATATAGTTACGTAATGGATTTCCTGAGAAACAAGACGTTGAAACTAAAGCTTCAGGACCTAGAATCCCCCACTGTCTACCTGGGAAGTAAAGGAACTCCGCAAGGCTCGGTTCTCTCCCCCTTCCTTTTTAACGTGGTGATGAGATCCCTTCCTGCCGCTCCTAAAGTCATAAAGGACCTAAAGTTCAGCATTTACGCGGACGACGTTAATCTCTGGATGAACAATGGCAGCATAGAGGAACGCCTACAGGCGGCGGCGGACACCATTGTGTCCTAGCGGCCGAAAGGGGTCTTTTGTGCTCTCCGCAAAAATCCGAACTTTTCATATATAATCCAAAATCAATGAGGTGCAAGGGCGACTGTAACGTAGAAATTAAGGTCGACGGCAAAACCGTACCAAGAGTCCAGCAAATCAGAATCCTCGGACTTTTTATTCAAGAGGACGGGTTTAACGACGGAGCGATAAAAAAACTCACTACCTACGCGACGCAAGTAATAGCAATATTTAGGAGGATTGCATTCAAAGGCAGAAGCCTCAAAGAGAGAAGCCTCTTGAGACTGATGCAGGCGTACATAATAAGTCGAATATGCTAAGCCACACCGTTCCTCAACATCAGGACCAATGAAAAAGATAAGATAGACGCACTCATCAGGCGTTGCGTCAAGAGGGCGCTGGGTCTACCCATCTCCTCTTCTACGGAACGCCTGATAGAAATGGGAGTGCATAATAGCTGGACGGAACTGGCTTAAGCGGTGAGAATCGCCCAACATGAAAGATTAAGTAGGTCGAGCACGGGTCGAACCATCTTAGAGTGGGTGGGTCGAAAAATAGATAGGGGCACAGCGGACAAGGTTGCCCTACCATCACAATGTCGCGAGAACATCGTTGTCCGTCCTCTCCCCCGCAACATGCACCCAGAATACCACAAGGAGAGACGGGAGAAGAGAGCAGAAGCACTGGTTAAAAGTGCAAAAGAATTCAGGGTAAAAGAAGTTGCCTACGTAGACGCTGGAAGCGGCCGATCAGGGGCGGCAGTCGCCGCGGTAGTCGATGGTAGCGGCGCACCAGTCGTCTCCGCCACCATCCGAAGTAGAAACATAGACACCGCTGAAGAGGTCGCAATAGCGCTCGCTTCCGTCGGAACCAAGGCTAGATTGATCTTTAGCGACAGTAAAACTGCTCTCTGGAATATCGGAAAAGGCAGGGTCTCACAACAAGCCGCCCGAATTCTAAAAGCTGCTACTAAAATCGATCGCAAAATCACCCTAATTTGGGTCCCAGCACACACGTCCGCCCCCGGCAACGAGGCGGCCCATGATTTAGCCAGAGATCTCTACTTCCGGGAAAACGCGGAGCCGCCCGACTGCCAGGCGATCGACGAAGGTTTGCAAACCTATAAAGAAATAATCGAAAATGATAGATTAGGAAGACGTCTGATGCCGCCACCGGATCCTAGCTTAAATAATAAAGATGCCATAGCCTGGCGGCGATTACAAGCCGGAAATTTCCCGAACCCGGTCTGGTTGTTTCACACCCAGATAGAGGAGAGAAAAAACGATACATGTAAAGCCTGCGAAGCAAGGGGGACCCTCGACCGTATAATTTGGGAATGCCCTATGTCTCCGGGCGCTAGGGACAACATTAAAAGTAGAGAAGCGACGTCCCCGCTGACCAGCAGACAGCCGTCCGCCTGGCGGCTGAGGCCGCGAATAACCAATGTATATTCGCCAGGTTCCAGCCCCCGTTCCTCAGGCCTGCGCGCCAGGAGCGGGGAGTAGGGGGCCTCCTAAATCAGTGGAAATTAAAGTTTTAATCAATCAATCAATTCACCCGTCTGCCGTCAGCTATGACCAAGCGGGAACGAGTGCGCTCCAACGCCACAGGGCGGCGCTTCTTGCCTTCCGTAGGTGACACAGGCTCCGCCTTTTCTTTCCTGTAAAAGAATTATAGAACGCCGGTGAACTTGGACACGCTCAACATGGAATCCAAAGAGAGTTTAGATGCTGGTGAACTGCGCAGAAGACTGCAGAAATTAACTTCTGCTGACCCCAAAGTATTCACTACTTTTCGCTACGTATGTCCAGGCATAGCAAAGCTAAGCCATCTTTATTTTGTTATTATTATTATTGTTAACCGACCTGTAAGGAAAAGGAGGACGGTGGGAGTGAAAAAATGTCACTGTGGCTTAGCTGAGCTATGCCAGGATATCCGTAGCGAGACCTACGGATATCCTGGATGGCTAAGCTTGATTATAATGGTGTTACCGTATGGTTATGCACAATGTTAGCTTATTCTCCTGACATTTACGTTAGAGGAGACATGTTGCTACGAAGAAAGTGTGTGTATTTTTTCCTGTCTAGCGCAGTGGTCTGAAGCCCTCCCCTACGGCACCACTTTCACTTTGTTTTCATTCCCATCTTCCTCTTTTTCCTTAAGTCCCGACCTCGGCGGCTGCGTTTCGATGGAGGCGAAACGAAGAGGCGTCCGTGCGGTGTGCCACGGCCGCTCAATGGAGGGTGCACCTCCATTGAGCGGCCGTGGCTGTGCGATGTCAGCGCACATTAAAGATCCCCAGGTGGTCGATATTACTCCGTAGCCTTCCACTGCGGCTCCTCTTTCCACTTTCATTCCCACATTTCTCCCTTCCCTTACGGCGCGTAGCCCCGCCGGAGTGGTGCATTGGTAAGACGCCCGACTACTGTGCCGGAGTACCCGGGCTGGAACCCGACCTCGGCGGCTACGTTTCGATGGAGGCGAAACGAAGAGGCGTCCGTGTGCTGTGCGATGTCAGCGCACGTTAAAGATCCCCAGGTGGTCGAAATTACTCCGTAGCCCTCCACTACGGCTCCTCTTTCTCTCTTTCCACTTTCACTCCCACCTCCCTGCCTTCCCTTACGGCGCGGTTGCGGTGTCCACAGGAAACAAGTGAGGCAGTTACCGCGCCTATTCCCTTCCTATAAATGAATCAGTTGTTTCCTTAAGACTAGGTTAAGGTGTCCGCGGAGAATTGTGGCCGATACTGCGTCTTTCCTGGAAACCAATCGAAAACGCCGCTGATGGTCCCGCTATGGTGGTGCAGTGGTAAGACGCCCGACTACTGTGCTGGAGTACCCGAGATCGATTCCCACAGCCGCCGGCTACATTTCGATGGAGGCGAAACAAAGTGGCGCCCGTATGCTGTCAGTGCACGTAAAGATCCTCAGTTGGTCGAAATTACTCCGGAGCTCTTCACTAATGCACCCCTTTGTCTCATTCCGCTTTAACTCTCAGCTTCCTCCCTTCTCTTACGGCGCAGGTCAGGTGTCCACGGAACAAGTGTGACAGATACTTTGCCTTTCCATATCATGCCACATTTCTTCCAAAATCAGCATTACAGATGTGGAAGACAGCGAACAAAAAGCCTCTAAATGAGCTTGACGGGGTTCACGGCCCCTAAATATGGCACTGGCAACAAACTAGGATACAAATACCAAGGCATCAGCCTTGCAATGATCTGGTACAAAATCAAGACAATTACAAGATAATGAAGTATGCAGTGTATGGTAAAATACAGAAAAAGGCAAAAAGTGTAAGTCTTGTGGCTACGATATATTTACAAAAACAGCATTGTGGCTATGAAACAATTCGTTTGTTAAGAACCGCTGTGAGCATATTCGTAGCATCTGGTTACCATAGTGTAGTGCATGCTCGAGGTGTTTCCGAACAGTTCATTACTGCTGGAAGTCCGTGTTTTTCCTTTAGGGGTGAGGTCTACTATGGCCCCTAAAATGTATTTATTCTGTTTAATTCGTTTGCACTAAAGAGATTTGTTTTATAAATGTCAGAAAGTGTAATAATGTTCAGTTCCTTGAAGAGAGGTGCAGTGTGGCTGTCGTATCCAGCGTTTGGAACTATACGAATTACTTTTTTTGTATGATGTGAAGTTCACTACTATTTGACAAAATAGAGTTACCCCACGCTGGGTGACAGTGGTTATAATAAGTAATTAAGGCGCTGAAAATAAACCTTTTAATGCAAACAGGAGCACAATATCGCAATTTACACAGAATGCCTGTATTACGCGAAATTTTAGTTGCAACTGCATATTGTAGCGTGTGGAACAGCAGCCGCTAGGCGGCTGCTCACCGAGTCTCGTGCGCGGACTCGAAGAAGTGGCCCCGTGGCGTTCGAGAAGAAGCTGAGGTCTGCTGCTGTCACTCAGTGCTCTCTGGACCTGCTGCTTACTAGGTCAACCCCCTATTAAAACCAACCGTTAGGTTACGGGCCTGAACGGCTACGGGACACTGGTGGAGGTGAGGCCTTGAATTACATGTCTCGGGCCTTTCGCAGCCGCTTATCGAGTCCCAACCGGCTTCCGCTAGTGTCGACACCCGTTCATCGCTGCAGCCGTCGCCTCCGAGGTCTGGCGCCGGAATTCGCTCCTCTACCTGAACCGACGCCAGCTGACCAGCAGTTCGAGAGTTCTGCAATGGCACAGGCAAGTCAGCATCAGTTGCTGCTTCAGCAGCCTCGTACGCCCCCCAGTTTCCATGGCGCTACTGTGGAAGATGTCGATGACTGGATCGACCAGTTCGAGCGAGTGACGCAATTCAATCAGTGGAGCCCTGCTCAGAAGCTGCGCAATGTATATTTCGCCCTTGAAGACTGCGAAAAAACGTGGTATGAGAATAGGGAAGCCAGTCTTCAAAGCTGGGATTCCTTTCGCCAGCAGCTGCGGGACACTTTTGGCAGCCACGACCGCCGTGATCGCGCACGCCGCCTCCTAGAAGCTCGTGTGCAGCTGCCTAACGAGAGCGTGGCCATGTTCGCTGAGGACATGACCCGTCTCTGCCGACGGACTGATCCCGACATGACAGAATCAGCGAAGTTGCGCCACCTGATGGAGGGCGTAAAAGAACCCCTCTTCGCTGGTCTGGTTCGCAGTCCACCCCAAACCGTCGCGGACTTCATCAATGAAGCTACCCTCATTGAGCGAGCCCTGCAGCAACGATACCGGCGCACGGAGTCTGCCTGTCGTCAACCCTTCAGCAGTGTGGCCACATTGAACGGGTCCACTGAAGATCACTCTCTGCGTGAGCTGATCCGCGAGGTAGTTCGCGAGGAGCTCCTCAAGTTCAATCTTGGATCGCCTAACCCGACTGCCGCGGCTGTCACCGAAGCCGTGCGTGAAGAAATCCGTCAAACATTTTCACCGCCTGAGTCACTGTTGGAGCCACGTTCTATGAACTACGCAGCGGCTCTTCGTCGGCCTGCAGTGCCTCCTGCGCAACAGCTTCGTTTCGAAGCACAGCCGCCGCCCACTCTGCAGTCACCGTTCTACCAACCTTCCTACCAGCCGCCAACCCAGCAGAGCATCGTCATGCAGCCGTCCGCTCCTCAGCCACTATCCTACCAGCCTCCCTACCAGCCTTCCTACCGGCCGCCATCCCAGCAGAGCCCCGTCATGCAGCAACCGGTTCGGAAGGCAGATGTCTGGTGCACTCCTCGCCAACGGCCGCTGTGCTACCACTGCGGAGAACCCAGCCACTTGTACCGTCGTTGTCCATACCGTGAGCTCGGTCTTCGGGGTTTTGCTCGAGATTCCCCTGGTCCCCGGGTCGGCGAACGCCCTCCAGAAATCGAAGAATATCTGGCAACCCGTGCAACCTCTTCGGGCGACAGTACACAGTCTTCTCCCGTGCACTACTCATCACCCGGCCGCCGTGAGTTTAATCATGTGCCGAGGTGCCGGTCGCCAAGCCCACACCGGGGAAACTGAAGGCGGCGACCTCAGGGGGGCAGGCTGCTGACGAACGGAATCGATGTCCGAAGACCCTCCCGTGACGACTCAGGGCGATGCTGTGACTACGATGCCTCCGCCGCCCCGTGAACCCGAAACTCCCAATCAACCTCAAGCCGATCACGTTGTTAGCGCCGACCTTTCCGTTCTCGTCGACGGACACCCAGTAACCGCTTTGGTAGACACCGGAGCAGACTTTTCAATAATAAGCAAGAATTTCGCAGATCGGCTCTCCAAGGTGAAAACTGAATGGCTGGGGCCGCAAATTCGTACTGCTGGCGGTCACCTTATGACGCCGATCGGACGATGCACTGCCCGAGTAACCATCGCCGATTCAGCCTTTGTAGCCATTTTTGTTATGCTGCCGCACTGCTGCAAAGACCTCATACTCGGCATGGACTTTTTACGTGAGCATGGGGCCATTATTAATGTTCCTCGCCGTACTGTCACGTTTTCGACGCCTGCAACGATGACCGCTGACTCAGAACGACGTCACGCACCTTTACGCATCTTTGATGCGGATGTATCCATGCTGCCATGTTCGTCTGCTCTCGTCACAGTCAGGTGCGACGACCAGTCTTGGGCTGCCGGTGTTGCCGAACAGAACATAGAGCTTCTGTTACATCATGGAGTCTGTGTTGCACGCGGTATAGTTATCTGACTAATGGTTTAGCTCACGTGCTGATTACAAACTTCGGAAACGAACGGCAACGCATCGCTAAAGGCACCACGGTAGCTTACTTTGAACGTGTCGCAGAAGCTGCCCACGACTGATTTGTTCTTGAGACCAACACGTCTGCCAGCCAAACGCCCAACTTCGACCCTGATGGGAATCCCGCTCTATCACCGGCAAAGAAGGAAAGACTCGTCGGGCTACTCTTTCAGTTCCAAGACTGCTTCTTATCCGCCTCCGCGGTTAAACAGACGCCGTTGACCAAGCACCGCATAATAACCGACGACCGCACCCGACCAGTCCGACAGAACCCCTACCGAGTGTCACCGCGGGAACGCGAAGTCATTGCCCAACAGGTAGACGAGATGCTAAATGACGGTGTCATACAGCCACCGAGGAGTTCCTGGGCTTCGCCTGTTGTCCTCGTTAAGAAGAAAGACAGAAGTGTAAGGTTCTGTGTGGACTACCGTAAGCTCAATCAGGTCACAAAAAAAAGGCGTCTATCCGCTGCCACGCATTGATGACTCACTAGACCGGCTGCGCCACGCGTGCTACTTTTCATCGCTTGATCTTAGAGCGGTTACTGGCATATCGAAGTCAGTGAACGTGATCGCGAGAAGACAGCGCTTGTCACGCCCGATGGACTTTCTGAATCCAAAGTCCTACCTTTCGGATTGTGCTCCGCTCCAGCGACATTTCAGCGGATGATGGACGCAGTTCTATCGGGTCTTAAATGGCAGATGTGCCTAGTCTACCTGGACGACGTTGTGTTTTCACCAACGTTCGAGGAACACCTCCAACGTCTCTCCGCTGTGCTACGGGCTATCAGATCTGCCAGCCTCACGTTAAAATCACAAGTGTCACTTTCGCCATGAAGAGCTCCTGTTCTTGGGCCACGTCGTCAGCCATCGAGGAGTTCGTCCCGATCCCGCTAAAACAACAGCCGTCACCAAATTCCCTACTCCATGTAACAAGAAGACAGTTCGCCGTTTCTTGGGCCTCTGCGCCTATTACCTCAGATTTATTGAAAACTTTTTACGTATTGCCGCTCCGTTGACACGTCTCACCCGGGATGATGTCACCTTCACCTGGACGGACGAACAGCAAAAGGCATTCGACCAGTTACGGCACCTGTGCTTGCCCATTTTGATGCGAATGCCGAGACTGGTCCACACAGATGCCAGCAACGTGGGTCTAGGCACTGTACTCGTCCAGTGGCAAGACGGTGCCGAGCGAGTTATCGCATACGCCAGCCGGACTTTGTCCCGTGCCGAATCGAACTATTCCACCACCGAAAAAGAACGTCCGACTGCTGTATGGGCGGTGATTAAAATTCGGGCCTATCTTTATGGCCGGCACTTTCGGGTTGTGAGTGACCATCACTCTCTGTGCTGGGTAACGAACTTGCGAGACCCATCCGGACGCCTTGCACGATGGAGCTTACGGCTACAGGAGTTCGACATGACCATCGTGTATAAGTCTGGACGTCAGCACAACGA
>JAJIZL010035524.1:0-21669 GCA_023969395.1 Amblyomma maculatum
GCGTAACACTTCCCAATTGCTCTTGCCAATGGTGTGCCCTGACTGCCGAAACCGTGGAGTGCTGTGGAATCTTCTATCAGTTCTGCATCGCAACGTGCTGCTGCCGATGTGTGCAGGAGGCACCCAGAGCTCCCGTTGTCAATCATGCCAACGAGGGTCTTCATTCCATTCCAGATCACTTGCTTAAGTAGCGCTCCTCGAGTCATTTTCTCTTCGAACACTGTATTGGTCTCGCAGCTTATGGCGGAACAGTGACGCTGAGTATGGCCGCTCTTTCCACAACGCAAGCACTTCATTTCACGCCTTTCTTCTGAGCAGTCGCGGCGATATGGCCAAATCGGCCACCGTTGTAGCACTTTGGCTCGCCTTTATCATTAGTCAGAGGTGGTCTCCAGTTTTTGTTTGGTCACTCGACGGTGCTTTTCTGTGCCAGAGGTCTTGCTGGATCCCTTGTTTGGTCACGGTGAACGGCTTCTCATGCGAAGAGCCGAACCGCTGCTCCCGCTCTCGGTCTATGCGCTCAAACTCGATGTCGTGGAGGAGGTTCTCATCGTCATCGTGGTTGCGTCCTAGTAGCATCGTACACAGTCGTCTCGAACGCAATTCAGTCAACACCTGCTCTCTGGTGTCGCAGAAGTCGAGATTGGCCTCCCGACACAAGTGAACTTTTGAGTGAAAGTATTCCGTCGTACTTTGCGCTGCTGCACGCGTTCCTGCATCTTCCTCCACCTCTCGGCCGGAGAGGTCAATGCATGTGGGGATAGTGTTGGGGCGAAGGAAGTTTGGTGCGCCGATGTTCACGATCTTGAGGGCAGAGGTATGGATGGAGTCGAGCAGGTGCCGGCCTCTGCTCATGTAACAGCGGCTGCCCTAGTCCCGGTAGTGAGCATTGAAATCCCCACATATGACCGCATTCCTTCTGAGATTGCTGCGAAGCAGAGCCAATGGAGCAGCATCCCAAGGCTTCCCAGGGCGAATGTAGACGCTAGCCACCTTGGTGTCCAGGCCGCCTAGACGCACTGTCACCACACAGCACTCTAGAAGTGCTTTGGTGACATGAGCGAGAGGAACTGAGCAGTGAAGGATAGATCTTCTTACATAGATAGATGCCCGGGGATTGCTGTGAGGGTGAGTGATGACAGGGGAAATCGGAGCAGGAGCTGACTGTGCAGTCTGTGAAGCTCGAATATCTGACATAGCCGGGGAGGCATAAGGAGGAGGGTTGAGCATAGGGTTCTTGGAGGGCGATGATGTCTTAGGGGGTGTGGGGAAAGATTTGGGCAAGCTCCGCGTGCCTCCTACGGAGGGACCGGATACTTCACTGATGAATGGTGGGGCGATAGGGCTTGTTTTTTTGTTTTCAGCCATTATGGATTGCTTGACTGGTACGGTGGAATTAGGAGGGAGGAGGGGGAGGAGAGCACTAACAGCCATGAGGAGGGCGGTGGGGCAGTGCCACCTAGAACTAGTTTCAGGCCTGCTCACTGCCGCCGTGACGTCACGCGTCTTGACCGAGCCGCGCGGAAGCGGGAGGCCGTGAAGCGCAAATCATCGCTTCTGCGGAAAGGAATGGTTGCGGTTGAGTGCCACACGTATAATAGTTTTATTTTGCCTTTGCATTTTGATTGGCGCTAATGTTAGGAGTGCATATTGCTTTAAAATCGGGGCTCATTTATCTGGAAGGCAATTTATTATTCCACTAAATATAAGATTGTGCGCCATGGAACATGTGGCCCAACAAAGTAACGAAATAAAAAAGGTACATTTAATGAGTCTTTATTAACTCACACGCTTTCCACATACACACACATACACACTGTGTCCAGAGAACGCATATGGAAACATTTATTGCTCATTTTGCAAACTTTTGCAATTTCCTCTGTTGAGTCGGCGTTTTTATACCCTTCACAACATCAGTCTTCATAGAAACGTAGTTCTTCAGAAGTGTGTTTGCTGCTGCCACAAGTATGTTTGTCAGCACAGTGTCAGGATGGTGACCATTGTTACAGACATCAAAATCCTCTGTTTCACAGAGATGTCTCGTGACAGCCACAAGCAGCTCCCTCTGTTTAGGTGTTGCATGAAAACGTGCAGCATTCGCTTTGCTGGTAAGCTGTTCTAAGACAATGTGGGCGTGTAAAACCGCATTAATGACAGCCGATTGCGGAAACTTCAGAGCGCCTCTCGAGAGGTTTTCGATTAGGAGATTCCTTTCAAGTTGAACTTCCCGGTCCTCAGACGTAATATTCATGGCACAATACTGACAGGGCAGCTTCTTTAACGCGGCGTGGGCGCAAAAGCCTGCGATGTATGTTATCACGGGCAGAATGGACTCTTTATTTCTTATATCGCGATCCGACACCTTTATACCGTACTCCTCTGTCAACTGAGCTCCGTCAAGTGTTTCAGCACATGGCTTCTGCAGTTCCTGCATATCTGGCAAAACCAAACTGTCTTGTAGCCTCAGTTTTTTCTCTGACTCAAAGACTTGCTGTATTGAAATGTGATAATTTGTTCCAGACAGCCGACGGTACTGTCCGAACCTTTCCTCTAGACTGTAGGTCTGAAATTTGCCCAGCAACACATAGTCAAAATTCAATTCTTCAAGGCAGTACCAGCACAGTTCGACAAGCGAGTAACAAGCCAGCCGCAGCGCTGCGTGGGTTTCAGTGGTTAGTGCGCCTGTATCCATCCGGATGTCTCGCCATGTGTCCAACCAATCCACAAATTTATTAAGAAATTCTATCTGCTTGTCAGTCAAACTCCTTACTGGATCCTGGAGCGGATCTCTTAGGCGCCGGCCCTTGGAGGGGCTTTTCACGTTGACTATATGCCACCACTTCAGTATTAGGTCAATGAAATGCGCTGTCCCTGCGGCGTAGTTCAAATTAAGCTCGTTTCCGCGCATATTTAGAGCCTCCACCACAAATAAACTAAAAACTTTTAAAACCAGCTTCACATTCTGGCGCTCAATGTTGGATGGAGTGGAGGGGATTGGGGGTTGGAGGTGAGCCTGCTCTATGTGGGGAGGTCGTGGGAGATAGCGCCACTCCCGCATATGAGCCATCTGCGCTGACCTGAGGGCGGCCTTTTGTCTGCGTGATATCCTGGGTGGTGGCGGAATCTGCAGCATGATCAGGCGCGATGGCTTTTCCCCAATGGGAAGCAATGATCTCTTTGCGGATTAGGGGGTCGCTGACTCCCCGTAGTGTAGCAGTGATCCTGCTCTCAGACTGCCAGCAAGGGCATGCAGGGTCCGTGACACGGTGAGGTCCCTTGCAGTAAATGCAGGACAGTGTGGAGGAGGTACTTTCGCTCAGACAGTGGGGACCTCCACACCGGATACATCGTGAAGGGAAGAGGCAGCTTGACGCCTAGTGGTTATATGCCCTGCAGTTGAAGCAGATGGTGGGTTTTTCGAGTGTGGGGCGAACTCGGAATCGAATGCCATATATGTAAACATACCCAGGAGGGGAGGCCGCTGCTAAGCGCAGGAGTACCGAGCTCCGCTGCTTCTGTATTGATAGTACCTCCACACTAGACTCTATCTGGTCTGCCACATCCGCTGCCGTGATCTCACTGTCCAGGCCATAAATGGACCCCACGCAGCCCTGGTTGGAAATGGCCTCGAAGGCGCATACTGGAGTAGATCCGAAAGAGGTGAGGGAGAGAAGCGGGGGAAGGAAGTTCCTTGATGTGACATCGGCTGAGATATCTTTTTACCGGTTTACTCTCTTCCATGACTCTGGGCTGTGAATGTAGGAAACCGGAGTAATCTTCCTTCACTGCAATTCTGAAGGAGAGCTTGGGGGACATGGGACGGAAGAGAACAGTGGCTGCTCTGGTAGCAGCTGAAGGGGGTGAGATGCAAGGGGGCTTGCGGGCTACCTGAACCCAACCGGTGGCAACAGAGGCGAAGGATGGTAGTTGTGCTAAGTCTACCTGTGAGCTGGCGATGAGGGGAGCTGAAGCACCAGCAGAGGCGGAAGGTAGAGGTTGCACTAAGTCTGCCTGTGAGCTGGCGGTGAGGGGAGCTGAATCGCCGTCAGGGGGCAGAACCCCCAGTGGTGCGGTGGGTGGAGAGTGCTGGGAACTATTGAGTGTGGATTGAGTATCAGCGATGGACGAGCTAGGGGAGGCTGCCGCTGAAAGGAGAGATCCTGGGGGAGTTGGACTCTTAAAGGGGTAGTTAAATCTTCGTTGGCCTCTTTCTTCTTTGTTGCCCTTTTGCAACGTCAGGTCCTCGGGGTGGAGGAGCGGTTCGTTTGGTGTGCGACACGTTGCAGAGGAGATGAGACAGATGGGCAGACTTCTTGGCACAAATGAGTATACTGATGAATTTATTTACACTATTTACATTATTTACATTATGACCGGTATGGTCGCTACCATCAGAGGCAAACTAGAACGCCAGGCCACGGCGCTCCCGCAACAACACCCTGTCCTGCCTGGCCGACGACTTAACATGCGTCGTGCTAAAAGTAGCGGTTCCTCGGAGCACGGTCAGCGCATGGCATAACCCAGTCCGCACCTCTTTTTCCTGCTCTCCACCGAGAGCCCCAGATCAGTCTCTGCTCTCAGTCTGAGTTCCAAGTCACAACTGCCCTTTGGCGCCAAAAACACATCCTTAAATCAACTCGCACAGCATTTCAGTGCCCAATAAGGAGTGCGTTTTACAAGGCCCAATCAATGGATTATTTCAAGTTCAAAATGGCCAATGGCACACTGCCAGACCACTCACGAGCACAGCATGCATTTCACTCTCCCAACAGCAAAAAAAAAGAAAGAAAATAAACAAACAAACGCTCAAACGCAGCGGCCACCAACGGTGCTCACTAAAAGCTGTAAGAGCCATTGGCGGAAGGTGACCGAAGAAAAAAAAAAGCAATTAAGCGTCCTCTTTCGGTGCGCCGACTCCTACGCCTTTGCCCACCCAGCCCTACGGCCTGTAAACCTGACTCCTCCCAACCCAGATTGTTCTGCGTACACTTGTTGTAAGCACAACAAATACTCTAGGTATCGTTCTGCTGGCACCCCAATGCTCAGCAGTGGTCAAGTTAACCACACAACAATAAAAAAAAATTAATAGAAAAATTAATAAAATTAACCACATAGCAGCAAGCATGCTACATCGACAGCATCTCGGCATGAATCACAACCATATATACGATGCAGTGGGCACTTTAACAATGCGATACAAGGAAAGAAAATCGCTAAGTGGTACGCAATGACACACAAAAGTTCGAACAACAGCTCATGTCGCACAGCACAAAACCACACAGAGCGGTTTAGGGATCCTTCGCGTTGCGCTAAAACTGTTCATCACGCACAGCGACTGAACCAGTTCAAAAACTTCACACTACGATGTTCGAAGTCACTTGGGCATGCAACCACAGTGAATCCGCACAATCAGCACAATCCATGCTGAGCATCTTTCAACTCCTGCCATTTCAGCTGCAGTTTTCCCCTCACTCTCACCTACTGCCACCCGCGTGCTCGAGCCTTAGGTGCACGGTACATGCTACATAGCTTGATTGCAACACGAGCGCAATGATCTTCATAGCAACAGGACAACAAATGAGATCGAGTGGACTAGACCAGCTGGGCCATAGATTAAATTATGCCCACCTGAGTCGAACACCAGCCCTTCCTGGATGACACGACATACCTGCGCGACAGAAACTGCCCACCCGGAGCTGGCATTCCGCTCGCGGCGCCAACGGTCTACTGCGAGCTCTCCGCGTGCTGTCCGCGCGCAAAGGCCGCACGCAGTCACCATGGACCCAACGCGCACATACCCCCAGTGCTCCTTCATGTGTTTTAACAGCTACGATGAAACGCTCATCTGCGACCGACTCCGACGCCTCGTCCTGGCAGTCATGCACAAGCGTACTCGAATCACGGCGCAAATGGCGAGCCATCTTCGTCCGTGACGGTGTTTCTCTGATACGCTCGCTGTGAAACAGGCGACCTGAGTGGTCCCCAGTGCAGCACCATCCGCGCATCGCGCGGCAGCAGCTCAGCCACAGCGCCACCTGATTCTAGACCGGTTAACTCCTTATCGGCGCTCATTGGCCACTGAGATTCTGTCAACAAAACATTGCACATCATACCTGGCCCGGACGAACTACGCGTGTCAAGCTTCTGCAAGGCTGTGCATACGTCCTCAGCGTCTGATACGATTTGGTGCATCAAGAATCTCACTGTCGGTGTGGACATTCGCGGATCTTATCTGCACACCGGCAGTTACAGATGACTGCTCCCTCTCAGCCTGATTGGCTGGCGCAACAGCGGGTGTCGTGGCACCAGCCGACTCTGACCTGGTTGTCTCGTTAGCTCCGCTCCTAGGCAGCTGCGATTCTGTCACTGACAGGACATCGCACTTCACGCCTGCATCTGGCAATTCACTCGCGTCATATCCCTGCGTTTCTGTGCACACGTCCTTAGTGCTCACGGTGTCGATGACGCGACTGGTTGCATCAATGACATTACCTTCGGCGTACACCCTCGCGGAGCTGATCTGCATACCGGCAGCCACAGACTGTTGATCACCCTCAGCCTCGGCTGCTAGCATAGCAACGTCGGGGGCCGCACAACTATAGGTCTCCGCGCTAAAGCATGCAGGAATCCTACATTCACTTTGTATGCTGTCTTGCTCCACCGACCCTATGTCCTGGCCAATATGGTGCGTCTGACTGACAATTCCTACCCCTGGAGGAACTGAGCTACTGTGAGCTCTCTCAGACGACAAAGTCGCTGCTCTCTGTGGGCGCTGTTTGTTGCTTAGCTCTTCCAACTGACGCTCGATGGCTCGCATACGATCTTGTCTTTCAGCCTCGGTGGCTGGCATCTTGAACTCATGCGGCACGTAGCCAGCGCTCCCCGAAAGGTGTGTCTTACTCTCATCCTGTTCCGGTGGCTCGCCGTTCTTCTTGTTCCTTCAGAATAGCTGCCAACTGAAGCCTCGGATATTTTAAGCGCTCATTACTTCGCTGCCTTTCTCTCTTCCGATCCCGCTCGCATTCCGGACAATACCCGCAAGCTTCGTCGTAACCCTTCATCAACCATATACTCTGATCTATCATTTTCTGACTTTGCGGCTCGAACAATACGGAGGCAAGCAGAGTGGGAATGGGGTACTCACTTTTGCACCGCACTCCGCATCCTCTTTGTGGCTTGGAATATGATTATCAGGCTGTCCGCTCCGCTGTCGCCCTCGGAGAACCTTCTGTTGCCGCTGGTTGACTTGCAGCAGTCGACCTTACACCTCCGGACTTGGATGTTGGGTCGGCTGGGATCTTCCGTACTGTGTGCCGTCGAAGCCGCTCACCCTCTGTAGGAAGCCGCACTCCAATCCTGTACTCGACTGCGCCAGGTAATTCCTTCGTTGGTCTCTTTCTTCTTTGTTGCCCTTTTGCAACGTCAGGTCCTCGGGGTGGAGGAGCGGTCAGTTTGGCGTGCAACACGTTGCAGAGGAGATGAGATAGATGGGCAGACTTCTTGGCACGAATGAGTATACTGATGAATTTATTTACACTATTTACATTATTTACATTACGACCGGTGTGGTTGCTACCATCAGAGGCAAACTAGAACGCCAGGCCACGGTGCGCCCGCAACAACACCCTGTCCTGCCTGGCCGACGAATTAACTTGCGTCGTGCTACAAGTAGTGGTTCCTCGGAACACAGTCAGCGCATGGCATAACCCGGTCCGCACATCTCTTTCCTGCTCTCCACCGAGAGCCCCTGATCAGTCTCTGCTCTCAGTCTGAGTTCCAAGTCACAACTGCCCTTTGGCGCCAAAAACACATCCTTAAATCAACTCGAACAGCATTTCAGTGCCCAATAAGGAGCGCGTTTTACAAAGGCCAATCAATGGATGATTTCAAGTTCAAAATGGCCAATGGCATGCTGCCACACCACTCACGAGCACAGCATGCATTTCACTCTCCCAACAGCAAAAAAAAAAACAAACCGAAAATAAACAAACAAACACGCTCAAATGCAGTGGCCACCAACGGTGCTCACTAAAAGCTGTAAGAGCCATCGGCGGCAGGCGATCGAAGAAAAAAAAAAAAAAGGAAAGGAGTAATTAAGCGTTCCCTTTAGGCGCGCCGACTCCTACGCCTTTACGCCCGTAGCATTCCCCATGCTACACTCTCCGACCGTCCCAGGCGGCTTCTCCAGAAGGACCAAAACCGCAGCGTGCGGACAATGCACGGGGAGCACGACACGCAGACCACGTCGCCGAGCGCGCGCCTCCTTCCAAGGCCTTTCCTGCCGGCTTGGTTTTACTTCCGTACCCGGCGGCCTTCTGCAAGCAGCATTTGCCCCAAAGTTTTGCGACGGCCGAACAATTGAAGTGGGGGCGACTCGAGGAGCCGTTAAATAAAAACAAGATCTAAAGACGTTGACCAAAACACCCTCCTGGTGTGCAGATGTGTACCTGGCCCACCCAGCCCGACGGTCTGCAAACGTTTAAAAAAAAATAATCTCATGATGCCTACCTAAACACTTCCGGGTGTGCAGGTGTGCATGGCCCACCCAGCCCTACGGCCTGTAAACCTGACTGGGGTATTCACACGGGGGAGAACCCCACCCATTTCGACCGGGATGTTGTGAAAACTAGCCGCCTTCGAACGCCGGGACCGGTTTCCCGGGGGCCCCTTGGTGGTGGGGGGCTTTTTATCCGCTGGCACAAAAGCTCCCCCTAGAGGAGGGGTGTCCACGGCCGGTTTCGCTCGGCTGGCAACATCGCGGGTCGCGCGCTACGTGAAGCGCGTAATTGTAGTTGGGATTCAGTGGTTGCTGGTGGTAGGAGAGTGGCCTGACCGGGCCGAAGGTGCGACCAGCATGTTCGTCAACTTCGACTAATATTTTTTATTCACTCGCAGTGAAACAAGAAAAACAGCCAGATATGAAATGCTGCAGGTGACACTCTAATGGCTAGCTGCCTGTGGCGCTCTTGCTTGCGCGACAAGTTGGGAGCCAGTGATTTCTAAGAAGTGTTGCAAATTCATTCCCTTTTTGTCCGAAAACCTGCGGCGAAGAAAGGTTGACGAACGACGCGCTGGAATGTGGGAACGACATTATGACGACGGCTGCACAGGGATGTAGAGAGGGCCTGAGATGGCCAGGATGACAGGAAACCTGACGGTGGGGCAGAGGATTGAGAGATGCTTGGGGAGGCCGAGAAAACACTGAAAGAATTACCTAAACAACAATTAATTGTCTTTTGTCAAAGCATTTAGTCCTCTTCGAATGTCATTTTGACTTGATGAAACCGCATTACTCCGGAAAACAGTTAAAAAAAATGCATTGTGTCAAACAGATGTCCCTTGCAATGTACCGATTTTTCGAAAGTGTTTCAATTGTTCAACCATAGTCTTTTTAATGCAGAAACTTGGCTGATTTGGCGTCAGAGGCGTTAGGCTATCATTACGCTCGTACATGATGCATCGCTAAGACATCGAAGCGCGGACCAGGACTATAGCGCCTGTCCGATGAAGACACACTGATATGTCTGACATGCCGTATGGATGCATTTTATACCCTCCCTTTTCTTTTGTATATTGATGATTTATATTTTGAACTCTTTGTAGTGCGTTTCGTAGCACTTGCTGACAATCTTACTGCGCCCTTAGCAAGTGATGCAGTAATAAAGAAATGTTACATCAGGATCAGCTTTTGGAATCTTTGAGTCGGGTGCCGGAAAGTAAATTTACAAAAGTTATTACAAAGAAAACAGAGCTGTACTGTCCTTAACTCAAAATATATAGCTATTTGTAATAACACCAGATTGATCCTGGGAAACAACTGGGTAGGCATATATCCGACAGGGCGTCATATTTTATGTAAGTGTGGATGTGTGTGGCACTCGGTTTATGTTGTGGCTCTGGTGCTTACCATGCTTTTACGCCCTTATTTTTGTGTTGAATATGACAATCATTCAAATTTGGGTTCTATGTTCCCAGGCAATTTCATTCTATTCCCGTCTCCCTCTTCCTCATTCATTATCCGGCGTGACTACGCTACCTGCAAGGCCGACTGATTGAACCCGGCTGCGGCGAAGTGGCGAGGCAGGCAGCGCAGATGCGCTCTCCTCGACGAGCGCAGAGCCTTTGTCGTCTGCCAACAGTGACACCTCTCTCGTACTCCGCCGCCCATGTGAATGTGGGAGTAAGGGGGGGGGCTCCGCCGGCCGGCGGTGTCCCCGCATCCCCTCCCCGAAAAGCTCCCCCGTGTGAATACCGCTTAATGCGCATTTTGGAGGGGGAAAAGCCTCCTTGAATGGCGGGGCCTGCCTGGCGAGGAATCCTGGGAGTCGCAGTTGGAACAGTCTCGAGTAAGGCTGGAAACTAAATTTGTTCGCTGTGTTGAGTTGTTTTGGGTCATGTGAATCACGTGTAGTTTCACTAGTGTTTAGATTCGAGAGGGACCTTTTGGAGGATAAGGTGGTTTGGAGGAGGAGGGAGAGGGGCTCGGGTCCTTGAGGAACTCCCGGCTTCGTGTAACTGGGGGTGAAGGGTCCGAGAGGGTGGAAGTGACTAATTTGCTAGGAGGAGTGTCAGATGGATCAAGAGGCGTATGCATGTGAGGGGAGCCGTTCGTGAGGGTAGCCGAGAAGGAGGAGTTGGCGAGGGGGATGATCGACGTGTAAGTGGACACAGAGGAGGATGAGTTAATCAGGACGCTCTTGTTGGAATGCAGTCTGGAGGAGGGAGGCAAGAGCACGGAGTTTGCCTGATTTTTTATGGACGAGTGAGTGGGAAGAGTCACGAATGGAGGAAGCCGCTTTGATGACGCGATGGCCTGCCGAATGCTCGCGGAGCAAATACTCAACTCTGTGGACAAGAATGTGCATCGCAGGAAAAGTATCGGTGCCGATACTCATGCTTCGACAACGGTCAGGATCAAGGGAGAGCCGACGGCTACGATGTGGATAAATCCAGTGGGTAATCCATAGCATCGGAGATAATATCCATGGTGGAAGAGAGCTTATCCATTTGGTGCGGTGCACATAACACGAGGAATGATCCTGAAGACTTTCACAGGAAATCGCAACACTGCACTATGTCGAGCAACTGGAGATGAGAGGGAAGTAGATGGCTCTGAAGTCCAGGCTGTTATTCCAGGAGATGCAGCTGGGTGAGGTGGTGGAGGCCCTGTGATGGGGGGGGCAGATGGCGAAGGTAGTCCCAGCGGTCAAGAGGACGAGTGGAGCGCGGTGGTGCCGAGTGGCGCAAAGAGCGGAGGAGTAAGATGGAGGTATGAGAGTGCTAGGTGGAAGGGTGAGGCAAGCGTAGATATGGCAATGAAAGCAGAGGCAGAGAGGCTAAAGACAACGATGCGAAGAGTAGACAGACGCGAAGTCATACTCCGAGGCGTGTCCGCTGATGCGGAGCGCAGAGAGGCGACTGAAGAGAAAAAGGGGCGTGGCCAGGTGGCGCGCGGACCTTTGGGAGGCGCAGGGCGGCTGGCGAATCAGTAAGCGCGGAGTGGAGAACAGTTGGAGCAGCGGTGGAAGCGGGACGAGGCCGATGGCAGCGGGTGGTGTGCGCGGTGTGTGGCTGCACAGCAGCCTGTGGTTGCGGCGCGACGCGTTCTAGAGAGACACGAACCTCTCTCCTCGGTAGCCCGGACGAAACTCACATTTTATTCTGATGTGTTTTTACTAAAGTGTGTTGTGTAGTGTGCTTCTTGATTTTATTTTATTATTTTTTTTGGTTGTTTGCCACTGTATAACGATAACAATTTGAAAATAAGTGTGAAAATAACCATCTTCTACTTGCTTCTGTTTCGCACCCCAGTTATGTAACCCCCCAAACATAATACTCCAGTAGGAGCTTGTGAGGTATTTGAATAAATCAATAAATAAACATTGTAATGAGTGCTGTATTATGTATGGCTACCAGCCCTGAGGAGGTGGTGGTCATCGCCTCTATCTGAATAAAATGCCTTATGATGTAACTTAGTTATAATCAGCATGGCTACCAGCCCTGAGGAGGTGGTGGTCATTGCCTCCGCCTAAAATGCCTTATAATGTAACTTAGATAAAATCAGCTTGCTAAATATTTTTGTTGTACTTGCATTGTGTATGAGTTTAAGTCACGAAAGAGCCACTGAATGACTCCCATTCGGCATAATACTGGCCAGCTTGATGCTGCGTTATGCTTTCAGCGATTCGCCACGAGATCGACCTAGAAGCGGCGCCACCGTCACTCCGGTAGTGTGGATCGGCAGCCGGCGGTGCTCGCAGAAGCGCACGCTGCGTAGGTCTGCTTCCGAGTTTACGGCGGGTTTGTTGGCGATGAAAACGTGTCTTCTGTAGTATTTCTGCAATCTTGCAGAAAAAAATCCAAGGATTTCGCCAATGCAGCAGAAGAAGAGCGGATTTTAGGAAAACAAAGCACGCAACCACCAGTCTTCTAGATTTACTTTGCACGTTTCTTGCGCTGTACCGCACTCACGCGCCTATTGCTTGGGCCTGCCTATGACAGCTTTATTTTTCTTATCGACTTTTAAACAGTTTGCGCGTGTCTCATGCGAGTGAGACTGGCGAATTTAGTGTCAAACCCACGCAGATACAAGGTTCGTGTTCTGACCTGCAGTAATTTAGATTGAATCGAGAAAGCATGGTTCATTATATCGTACTTGACTCGAGGATTAAGCAGGTTAAATGTAGCATTGGCAGCGCACTGCATGGCGAGTTGCTTTAGACTGAGTGCACATCAACTCTGGCTCCAGACAACCACGCACAAGTATTTCCCAAAAATGAGATCACCCCGACACTATACAGGAAACCTCGCCGCACAGGAAAGCTCATTGTTCACGTGTACAGCGCTGAGTGGATTGAATTTGCCGAGATGTTTTCTGCGGCCACTGTCATAGAATGTGATAGCGTATTAATGCATGCGCCACTAACTGTAAATGATTTCCTGAAACCGAGGAAAGTATAAGGGATTTCTGATGTGTGTGATGTTAATGTATAACGGTAAATTAGTAGTGTAATTATTTTGTTTTGCAATGCGAATAAATTTCACCGTGTGAGAGAACTTTTACACACTTGACAGAATTTACAATGATCAGCGATTAATTTTCAGTAACGTTAAAGGGCAAGCTACGAATTACTTGCTGCGAAGACATCGTTATAAACTGCGCATGGGCACTGTCATGTTCTGGGAAGCAATTTTACAGGCTGAAAATTTCTTTATCACTAATTATTTAGCAGTGACTAAATATTATGCGAAGTAAAATATTAGGGTTGCTTCCAAAACAGATGCTAGATATAAAACTATTCCGAAAGAAATGAAGGTCATGCATGCGACTATAAAAATGTATTTATTCCCCAACTAAACACTGATATTTAAACCCGCATGAAGCTGTTTTACTCCCCTTATCAGAAATGACGAGTTTTGTCGGAAGACAGCACTTGGATGAAAAGGGATTATAATGAATATAATAGGCTACCAGTAAAGTACATTCATCCAGGTGTATTATGTAATATTTAGGGTAACAGTTAGGTGCAGGGAATATGTTTCCCAAACATTCGAGCATTTCTCTAAAGCAAAATGTGCTCACTAAAACTTTTACGGATGCACAGAAGCTTTCAACAACAACAAAAAAAAGAAATCCATACTGGCCCGGGTATAACGCATGAAAGCGGCATCGGCTATGATGGATGATTGCAGAGGCTGGTTTTGGTGTCGTTTTTTTTTTTTTTTCATTATTAACACCACATTTACCACGTGGGATTGTTTATTGTGCAGTCAAATCTCACAGCAGGGGAACGCCTTTCGAAACGGTTGTGATTGAATCCCCCGTTCTCGAAATCAGCAGTCGCCCTTACCATTGAGACACCGGACGCGACAGACGTTTAAAAGAAAGAAAGAAAAAAAAGTACTCACACAACTCTATCGTGCATACAGACGGCGTAGTAGGCATAGAGTGATCTGTTCAAACTGCATTCTGCTATATGAAGCAGTCTGCAGTGGCATGTTTTAGTAGCTGCGGTATTCCAAATAGAAACGGGAATATGCGATTTCTGAGCGTTTGCATTAACTTTTATTGACGGCAACGACCTGTTTTGCTTTGACACGGCGGTAACGACAGTACCACTTCGTTTGAGACATTGCATGTCAAAGGATCTCAAGCTCCGAAGACCGCGATGGATGATGTCCTTCTCCAATCATGACATGCTCGATACGGACAAGTATATATATATTTTTTAATGAAGCGTGGGGTAATAGACTGTTCATATTTATTTTGCAAGTGGCATATACAGGAACTGCGAATCAAACAAAAACACTCCTGTACACGCCGCATGCGCGCGCGTAAATCACTGCGGGCTGGCACGCAACGCGAAAACGCATCCACACTGAGTAGGTTTCGCCGCTGAGCCGCAAGGTGGCGACTCTGCTCGATCTCGAGGCCAATATTAAGAGGCACAGCTAGTAGCTTTTGCATGCAGTGCACGTATCAGCATTGGTGCCCCGGGATGGGAGATGACTGCAGCACCTGGTTTTCCTCTCGGCTGTCAGTAGTCGGTCGGAAGAAGGGAGAAAGTGCGTGACAGACATGCACTATGAGCGGTTTACAAACTAAGTAACTGCTATAAACTGTGTGCTTACAACAAAAAGAGCATGGCCGGCGTCATCCTGGAGCCCATGAATGCTGAAATGGGGCCACATAAAGCCAATATAGGTTGGGGTTTCCCCAGTGCCTCATTTTCTGTTCATAGACTTGCAGTAGTCCTCCCCTCAGTACTGGTATCGGTGACCAACTCTGCCGATAAGTGCAGATGGCCTGAAAGCATGCAGTTTTTCAAGCAGCTTTTTTGCCTGCTCTATGGAATCAGTGCACCACATATGTTTGGTGTGAATAAGGACTGGATTAGATTTCTGGGCTCTCCTGAGGTCAGGACGGCATAGAATATATAATAGAAATGCAGCATGAGTCTGCTTCCTCGCGTGGTGCTGTATGCGATGCATGCATGCTTTAAACAGCAATGTCTAGTAGCTGCAGCACAGATGTCAGTCAACTAGGGATGACCACGAGGTCTGTCTTGCCATCGCACAGATCCCGCTTTACGTTGGCTGTGAGGTGGCCTCGACACAAGTTCAGAACGAGCATGTTCGCTCTCTCTAAAGAGGGTACCAGGTCACCGCTTCCAGACGAGCAGGATCCGCTCCGGCATTGATTCATTCATAAAACCTTTTTCATTAACCCAAAAGATGTCACAAGGAGCTCCCCTTCCTGCAATCTTCCTTTTAAAAATGGTGAAAGGGTGCACCTTCCCATCAGCTGTGCACGCAAGTATCGCAGGGAATCGCAAGTGCTCGTTACCTTTTGTTAGAAACTTGACTTGCTTAGTTCCTTTTTCGGAAACAGTCTAGCTTAAGGGCATGTCAACCACACTGGCATTTCGTCGGCGTTTCTGATTTGTCCCATCATACAGTCACGTTGGCGCCAGAGTGCAATTACATATCACTGAAACATGATGAGCTTGTCTTTGAGTTCTTCAGGCAGTTTATGGCACACGGAAGTATGGCGCCATAGTGCAAAGCCCTTCCTCTTTATGAATGTGCGGCCAAGATGGCGAGTCCTTGGATTGCACCCTCGTGAGTCCAGAGGTACGTGCTTTCTCTATCGCTGCCATGCGGATGCATTCGGCCGTCGCAGGCAGCGATCTTACATGCAACATCCAGAAGAACTCTGCACCTTGTCTTGTAGTTCTGAATACGTTGCTGCCAAACCACAAAATGACGTTTTCTTCTGGTTGCTGCAAGTTGTAATACGCAGGTTCTGCTTTTGCCAGTCCATTCTTTTCAAATATAGTCGTGCCTCTTTAATACGGCTCCCGTTAATATGGACGACTCGAATTATGGAAGTTTTTCTGGGAACCAAAGTTTTCCATGTATTTACGTCTCATTAATATTGAAACTCTCTGTTCGGACAATGGACAAGGAGAAAAAGCACAAATACCATTAGGGTTCATACATTTTTGTCACGTTAATATGGACAGTCATGAAAACGAAATCATTACATTGCTTCAAAGATAATTTCTCTCTAGATTTTGTTGACATACACCACACGAACATAGTGCCAATGACTGATTGATTGATTGCCCTTTTCGCTCCTGGTTTCATATTTTACACTGCGAAGTTGCTTAGTCGATGCACGTTACTATTTTTTGTACGATCCAACAACCATGTTAAATGGTGGATTTCTAAGAAATCACTAACAGCCACAAACCCTACGTAGCAAGAGGTTTCACAGGCGGTTCTCCCTGCACTACAAGAGGATGCTTTAATGTGAGGCTTGGGATTCCGCGCAGGCGCGTTGCTGGAGATGCTGCAGACAACTTGATGCTGTAAGGCTCAGGTGATAAGCGGTCCAGCCAGGGTCGATCCGAAGATTTTCTTGCCGGAAACTTCTTGCAGCTGTACAGTTTCCTAGGTCGACGGAAGATGCACGGAGGAGATGCGACGGATGCGAGAAGAGGCAAGGGGCTACACGTTGGCAATAGTTACTTCAAATGTTTTTCTCTTTTAACTAGGAATATTTTTGTACGGTAACAACCACTTACAGATGGCCGTGTCCAGAAGGTTCTGGAGCCGATGGTTCCCTAGGTCGACGGAAGATGCACTGAGAAGAGGCAAGGGGCTGCGATGTTGGCAATAGTTACTTCAAATGTTTTTCTCTTTTGGCTAGGAATATTTTTGTACGGTAACAACCACTTACAGCTGGCCGTGTCCAGAAGGTCCTGGAGCCGATGGTTCCGCCTTACTTCCTCAAGCCGGCTCTTTTCAGATAGTTTCAACTTTTCTTCTAGAGACGCTATTCTCTTTTCCGGTCTGCGGAGCAGCCTTTCGGGCACTAGCTCATCTTCACTGTCACTGTCTGACTCAGCTGCTCATGCCCGCTTTCTTGCGATGCGCCTCATTGTTTTTTTTTTTTTTTGCATTTGTTATTCATATTCATTTTTCTTTAGCAGTGAGGTCCGCCGGGTAAAGGAAAGCAAAGATAAAAAAATTACAGTAACATGTTGAATTCAAATGCTACACATGACTAATAGGGCTACCTCCAATGGGGAACTGGTAGCCAGCTTCCTCAATTATAGTTCGAGGAACCACCTTCCTCTTCTTCGTCATCTTATCAATGAGGTCTGCCATGTTCACTGTAAGAAAGTATTTTTGTCACAACAATATTTTTTGGGCTGTCCAAAAAAAGCCTTATTGATGCATTTCATTCAGAAACGGAACATTCTGCTACAGTTGAACCTGGATATAACAAAATTGAAAAAGCCCGTGAAATATTCATTATAGGGAGGTTTTCGTTATATGCAGTTTCCGCGAGAAAGTTCGAAAAGTAAATACAGAAACGAAACTAAGCTGAAAATCAAGGCTAGTGAACTCGCCCAGAACGCTTTTATTGCACTGAGAAGTAACGAGTGATTTTGCTTTGCTGTTTGTTGACGAGGGTCGGCACCACTGATTGCTCGTTGGTCATTAAAGCACTTAAAGCTGAACCACCATCGTCCAGCGAGCCGGCGACGCGGCACAAAACGTCGATGGCGTCCAACACTTCATTTGTTAAAGGCATAGCACATGGTGGCTCGACCTCTGGGAATCCATCACCGTCGGTCTGACATCGGATACTTTCCACCAGCACCTCATCCGACATCTCTTCAGAAGTCACGGCACAGTCATCCGCATGCAAAAAGTCGCAGAGCTGCACGTCATCCGGGGCTGCTCCATTCACGCGCAATAAACCCCAAGCTTCGGCGAGATTGGGTGGCGATGAAGGCTCCAAGCGCTCCTCTTCATCGTCAGCTTGCGCAGTCTGAACTTCTTTTGTAATGCGGGCTTTTCTGAAACAGTTAGCGATAATGTCCGCACCCGTTTCTCGCCACGATGCTTCATGCATCTCAACTGCTTGAAAAATGTCCACTTTCATTTCCCGCTGAAGACGAATGTTCAGAAGCAGCCTTTGAATCAGTCTACGCCGGTAGCTGCACTTCACGCTATTAATAATTCCTTTGTCGAACGGCTGAATGAGTAAAGTGCAGTTAGCGGGCAAATACTGCAGTTCAATATTTCAAAGGTCGAGGCCTTCAACATGGTGCGCAGCACAGTTATCTAGGAATAAGCAAATGGTGCGGTTCTGCTTCTTGATAACTTCATTAAATGCCTTCAACCAGTCACCAAATATAGCCCGCGTCATCCATGCTTTCGTATTGGCTACGTATTTCACGGGCATTCGGTGCGTTCCTTTGAAGCACCTGGGGCGGGCACTCTTGCCGATAATCAGTGGGACGCGCTTGTCAGTCCCGTCTGAGTTTACACACAGCAAAACAGTTATGCGAAGTTTGCTTTGCTTGCCGCCGTGGCAGACGTCACCTTTTAGGCTGAGGGTGCGGTTTGGAAGCAACTGATAAAAAAGAGCCGTCTCGTCATAGTTGTATATTTTGGACGCGTCGTAGCGCTCCAAAATGGCTGGAAGTTTCTCTTCAACCCAAGAATTGGCAGCATCACTGTCCGCAGACGAGGACTCACCGCTTATCATCTTTCCAGTGATGCCATGCCTCTTTTTGAAGCCTTGCAGCCATTCGTTGCTCGCTTTTAGGTCATCAAAGCCCAAGATGCAAGCATAATCACGTGCCTTTTCTTGCAAGAGAGCACCGCTGATCGGAAGATTTCTAGCCCTCATGTCCATGAACCATGCGAACACCGCTTTGTCCACGTCGGCATATGTTGATGGCTTCAGCTTCTTTTTTTTGCCGGCAGCACCAGACTCCATTGCACCATGAATCGCATCTTTCGCGTTGAGTATGGTAGAAAGAGAGCTGGCTGGGATTCCAAACCTGGCAGCTATATCCTTCTTCTTTTCACCTTCAGCAACGGCGTCCAGAATAGCAATTTTGTCCTCAAGAGACAATATTTTCCGTTTTTTCGTGGACGCATTCATTCTCGTCTTAAAGCACCAACACGACCCGGCGCACAGATACACGAAGACAAAAACGAAATGCACAGGCCGGAAGCAAGCTTGCCGGAACGACGTAGGGCAACAAAGAGATGGACCCGAAAAGCACCGAATGAAAACAAACAACAAAGTTCGAGAAACGCCTGTCGCGCCACCTAGTGTCACGCATACGAAGTGGTGATTTCTGCATCAGTCAAAGAGTGGCGCTGCTAGCGGGGCGCCTGTGCATTATCATCACCACTGCGTGGGCGAGTAATATGCTCGCTCGCCGCGGCTGCGAATGTTTTTTTTAGGCGGTCATCATTCTTGATCATTAACTAACGAAAAAATCTGGCACAACTTCGCTGTATGTTCTTAAAATATGTGGCAAAAAGACTAGGCGGTTGACGGCCCAAATTCGTTATTTCAAAGTTCTCTCCCCTGGCCAGTTTTGTTACATTGAGGTCAAAAATACATGGGTTTCTATTGAACTGGCGACGGAGAATAGAAAAACTTTGTAAAATCGAGGAATTCGTTGTATGGAGGTTCGTTATAAGCAGGTTCAACTGTATTTCCTTGTGTGTTGTGTTGGGTTTTTGGCTCATAAGCAACTAAGGCTATCAGCGCCAAGAGCAAGGTTATTTTTTGTGTGTGAAAAAAGGGGAAAACGTGTGTTCAAACTAGAGTTTGTTTAGAAAGTCTCCTTTTACGAAACGGGTTATGTTGGTTTTTATGGCGCATAAGCTGCTAAAGCAACGATGTGGAAAGCTTGAGGTTTTAATTTGTTTACTGATGCACACTTGATCTATTCTACAGTTTGCATAATTGTATTGCATAAATTCACTTGAACAAAACTGACAGCAGCTTGCTCCTTGTAGAAAGTTGGATTCAGCAACTTTAAGCAGACTAAATGCTGATACGTAGCAAGGGTTCGTGGAAGATGAAAAGTAGAAGTCAAGTAATTTGTTGATGAAATGTCATCGAGAACAATATGCAACGGCATTACAATAGTTCCAATTGCATTGCATTTGAAGCAATGTTAGCACCTCATAAACAGGAGTTGTATCAGTGAAATAGTGGACAGGTTCAGCAACAATATCTTCTTTGAGCATAAGCGCTACGCCTCCCCCTCGCTTATCTCGACGACTGCAGAAGAAGGATTGATAACCGGAAAGCTGAAACTCATGCGATGTGGGCGTTAGCCAAGTTTCGGTTAACATTATGACAGTAATAGGTATTCCGAAGCTGTGAATTAACATTTCCAAATCATCTGTCTTATTTGCTAGAGATCTTACATTTTGATGGAAAAAAGTCATTGCTGGCTTTTTGTCTGATACAAGCTGCTTTGGTTCAGAAGGCACATAACCCATATTTTAAAATAGGGAATTGCTACAAACCTGTTCACATCTGTTACTCCTACGTCATCTTTTGCAGATTATCAAGATGCGCAATAGAAACAATTGGGCTGCCTTCAGATTTTTGGGTGAAGATCTTGCCATTTTGATACCACACAAATTTCCAGCCAAGTGTCTTCTTTTTGCCGTTGGCAGCCCCAAACAAACGCTTCATGGCTGGACTTAAGTGCTCATTAATGTAAATCGAGGTGCTTGGCTGCATTTCTATGTCTATGTCCTCGGTTGTAAGTCGTTTTCTGGCTTTATCCAGAAAACAGCCACGCTTTGCCCTGTGTTTGAACTGTACCACAATGTTAGGGCTTTGGTCGTTGCCTGCAGTCCTAACCTGGTGGCAAGCTTCAACATCGTCATCCTCAAAGGGTATAGCAAGTGCCGAAGCAAGTTTTCTTGTTATTTCGAGAGTGTTTTCCTTTGGTCCTAGCGGTACACCTTTGATTTCCACATTAGAACACCTAGTATGCTGTTCATTTTGCAAAAATCTTACTTCATGATCTTTGAGTTGTAAAAACAGGGCACCTCGGTCGTTTTCAAGAGCGATTACTGTGTTCTTTAGCTCGAAGTTCTCATTTTCCAACTTACTGACAGACGTTTTCATTTCCTCGTAATTCTCGTTCGCAAGTTCCAAGAACCCCCTCATTGCTCTGATTTCTTTTCTTATGTCTCTTTCAAGGCATTCACGCAGTTCTTTAAATTCATTCTTCAGTTCATTTTTAAGTTCTTCGAACAATTTCGTAAGCTGTTGCTTGCCTGACATTGCCAACAAAAAAGAAAAGCGAACGTGATGGCAAGCGAAAGAAGTTTGGAATCACGAAAATACAATAGGATGAACGTTTGTGAAACACAAATGAGGCAGCAGCAGCTACGGCAGAATGCCCTTGTAGTATACAAAACAAGTATTTGAAAAATTACGAACCTGCGTAGGCGAAAGGAGCGGCTCAGTATGCGTGCATACGGCTGCAACTGCTGCTGCCAACTGATGTGAAGGTGCTTCCTGCTGGGCTTTTAACCGTGAGGCTTGGGATTCTGCGCAGGCGCGTTGCTGGAGATGCTGCAGACAACTTGATGCTGTAAGGCTCAGGTGATAAGCGGTGCAGCCAGGGTCGATCTGAAGATATTCTTGCCGGAAACTTCTTGCAGCTGTAGTTTCCTAGGTCGACGGAAGATGCACGGAGAAGGAGATGCGACGGATGCGAGAAGAGGCAAGGGGCTACGATGTTGGCAATAGTTACTTCAAATGTTTTTCTATTTTGGCTAGGAATATTTTTGTACGGTAACAACCACTTACAGATG
>JAJIZL010035524.1:36669-65879 GCA_023969395.1 Amblyomma maculatum
CCAATAGCGCCTCTCCCAAGTGATAGAGTGAGTGGTGGCCGTGCTTTTGATGTCACTGGCATTGACTTTGCAGGGCCATTATACACAACGACCAAGTTAGCTCCAAAAGCTGCATCACCCTTTTTACCTGCGCTATAACAAGGGCCATTCATTTGGAGCTTGTCTCCAATTTAACTACAGAGTGTTTTCTGCTGGCCTTGAGATGGTTTGTTGCGCGGAGAGGAATGTCATCGGTCATTTATAGCGACAACGCATTGACATTTAAGAAGGCATCAAATGACGTCAAGACACTGTAGAACATTGCTCGCAGTAGAGATACGCAGGACTACTACAGTTCACGTCAAATCAGCTGGAAGTTCATAATTGAAAAAGCAGCCTGGTGGGGAGGCTGGTGTGAACGGATGGTTGAATCCGTAAAAATCACCCTACGGAAAATCCTCATTCGTCAGAGCCTCTCCTTTGAAGAGCTTGCTACCATACTGACCGATGTAGAAGCCACCATAAACTCCCGACCGCTAACGTACACGACAAATGATCCGGGTGAGCCATCTATTCTGACGCCGTCACATTTGTTGACTGGCAGGAGGCTGACTTCCCTCCCTGAAACATGCTTAGCCCGTGCTCCGACGGCCACTGCTTCGGACATTACTCGTCACTTCAAGTACCGACAGTCTATCATCAACTCTTTTTGGAAGCGATGGCGAATAGAGCCTCATGCAACTACGGTCGGCTCACACAGCAGCAGCAAGTCCGGCCAACACCCTGCAAGTAGATGACATCGTCATTGTTCGCGACGATAATGCACAAGAGCACATGTGGCACACCGCTCGCGTCGTGGAACTTTTCAAAGATCGAGATGGCCACGTGCGTTCTTGCGCCATAAAGATGCCATTGGGAACGCAGCTATGGCGACCGGTGCAACTCCTTTACCCTCTAGAGACAAATGTAAAATGAGTATACTCATTTGGGGGGACTGTGTTGTGAAACACACATATACGGCTGCAGGCCTCCGTCTTTCCAGCCAGCAGCGATCTTCTCAGAAGAAGCGAAGCCAACAGGGAGCCTCGAATACGAAAACGGCGTTCCCGGTTGTAGGGAGCAACGGGAGCGCTTTTCACGAAGGCTACTCACCAACGCCACTCTGAAAACAGCCGCGCTCATAAATTGTGAGGCCGCGGCAGTCGGAGCTGAAGAGGCGAGCGCCGGCAGTAACAAGGAAAGGCGGAAGACGGCGGCCAAGCGTTTCAAGTCGGCGACACACGCCAGAAGCTTTTTGTACCCCATCCTTTTCGGACGTGCCATGTATTAGTGCGTAATATAGTCCTCTGTTTTGTTTTCCTCAGAAAACGTAGTTGTCTCTTCATTTTTGTCTAATGTCGAACCCAAGCTCAAAAGTTATCTCACACATAGCAAGGACAAAGGCTGGGTTCCTCCTTTTTTCTCGCATAGTTTCTTCTGCAGATTGTTATTGATGCACTGAAAAGTTTAGCTTCTCTGGAAATGCAGCATTCCTTCACCAGAATCTGCGAGAGGAAATGCGTGGCCATTGCAGGGCTGCTAGCATAAGTCACGTGATGCTTTGTCCACTCTCGGATTTCGTGATTTGGCCCATCTTGTAGATCGACTAAGTGACGCATGAAAGGCTACACCTACTATTCTTGTCTCGCTGCTCACTTCTAGATTTCCTTATCATTTCATTCAGCACCTATAAGTGCCTTGAGAGAGAACTAGTTAAACTGCTCACAACCTGTGCATTTAGGCTTGCATCGTCTTGATCACTGCCATTGTGCTGCTCAAGAAAAAAAAAACACAAGTTGCAGTTTCAGATAAAGATTAGCGTCATTCTTCATTCTCCTGTTTTGGCTACCTTTCCAACTGTAGTGCATGGTTAAGGCATCAGCCTTATTCACTTGAATCAAGTGCAATTAGTACATAACATCCACCTGAGCATAGTCATTTGGCTACAAAGAAAAGCTTTCTTTGTAGTTTCATGGCTGCACTCAGGGAATTACTTGGATAAAATATAAGCGTCCCCTTTGAAATGGGGTGGTGGCAATTTGCACCATGCTCGGCTTTTCCCCGTTTCACTTCATCAATAGGTTCATTAAGTCATCATTTTCTTTACAAATTCCTAGTACTTGAGAAAATCGCCCTCCGCAGCGATGATTGCCAACTGACGTGGCAGCGGAGTCAGCTACGTAAAAATTTTGAAAACTCAGGCGGAAACGCGACATTTTGTCGTTTGAGATTTCTGATATCCGAATTTATTCAAGACACTGAAGAAGGAACAATTGCTCTCGTGAAATTTATAAATGAACAAATCAGCCTTTTCCAGTTGAATAAGCATATGTACAGTTCGGAAATGCGTTTTTTCCAGCTTACTTCACTCCTTTTCTCCCTATGCCTATCACTTCGCAAAGATCTGCATCCAGCTTAATAGCTTAATTTTGCCGCACCCATCAACTCTACGTCGTGTCTGTTCAACCCATTTGTCCGAGCCAGCAACAGCCCATGTCTTCATGACGCAGTCACTGCTTTCTTCAAACAAGGATGTTATACATACTCTACCTGTTTGTAGGATGAATGCTGAAACCCTGCACTAGTACATGAAGATTATAGCTGGCATTGAAGAAACTGGGATAAAAGTAACAGCTGTCCCGCTATTTTACATCATGGATCCGGTGCACTTATTTAGGTGCATTAGAAAAATGGTATTAATCAAAAATCTCTGGAACCTGTTTTTACTTCCCAGAAATTGATTTGTCAGGAGTTATGCCCGACAGCTCCCCTAGAATGAAAGCGGCATCCTTCGAAGCTGTTACAAAACTGTATACTTCAGAAAAAACGAGTGAAAGCTGCCTATGGGCTCAACGCAAAAGCTGTAAATAATGTTAATATAAAACCCCTCACAAGGGCCGAAGAGCCAAGAACAGTCTGCAAGCCCCAATACAATCTATCACTGATCAACAGCTGACGTTTCTCAGCGGAATTGTAGACTGGCCTGAAGCCTGGCACCCCGTTAACATGTCCAGTGGCACTCTACCAAGGAAACACACACTGCATTGCGGCTGACCTGCTATTCGCTCGTTGAAGTGTCACATTATTGTTTGGAAGAGCTGGAGTGTACGTCTTGCTTGAGAAATTCCAAACAGACGCTCTGGAAGATCGTTTCAGGGGTTATAGGAGGTTATCTGGCCGGAACTACAATATTTATGTGCGTCAATTATGAGTCGGAAAAAAATCTGAGGTTACAGAAGCTCCTAACATTGCCAGCGGAAGAGACTTCAGGCGCCAAAGAGGACGACGAAGCAATTGTACACAAAGATAACAACTTTTCTGTTGTTATTACAGAGGACGACATAGCTGTGGCAAAGAGTGACATGGATGTGATAGCCTACATAGCTGGCTATTGTGTACAAGCTGCCCTAAAAAGCATTTCTTGTTCCTCGTGTGCCAGCGCAGCTGTTGAGGACAGAGTCCTGGAAACTGAAGATATGAGCATGATTCTGCACCTTTTAAAGGTGGCCTCAAGTTTCCACAGTCATGTGTTGTCAATATGGTCCTTGTCTGCAAGGTCGTTGTTAAAATGCTTTCAACAGGATAATGAAGACCGATTTTTTTTTAGCCGCAGTCAACAAACCTATGTAGTGTCTTTAGCAGCTTCTCATGTGCGAGACCTTCCAGACAGCGAAAGTGAAAATGGACATTCACCGAAATTACTTCTGCAGCTTATGAAAAAAAGCAGCAGCGAACACTGTGCTTAATAATTTTTGCAAATTAAAGAATGATGCCATTCAAGATAGCAGTCAGAAGGCAGCTGCCAGGAAGCTGGATAACTTTAATGAACTGAAATATTTTAGTACAATGAACCGGAAGCAATAGAATGCTTATAAACTCGTGTTATTGTTTTGCATGACTTCTTTCATTTGATTATTTCTTGTCCGTTATTCTCCTCTGCCCCAAGTAGCGGCACTGTTTTTTTTAATTTTGCAATGCACCAACTATCTCTGATTTCCATACGTCTATTGATTATTTCTACGCTTAAAACGCCATCCGTTTTCAAAAATAACAAAAAATACCCCCTTTAAAAAGCAATGTGAGATGCAGTTAGATACTGCACGAAAGAAAATCTGAATTATAAATTAACATGGAAGTTATACAGTGAACTAATGCCCGCAATTAAAAAGCTCTCCCTTAGTCGCCAATTCATGTTTATTGATCCATTTCAACAGCCCCTGTGCCTCTAATAGTGAAAAAATGCACTGAAAACTGCCGGCGAAACCCTGCAGCCACGAGCAGAGGCAAGCGGCGGCTGGGCAACTAGCGTGACGTCACGGACCAAGCGGAGAGGCCTTGAGTAGTCGAGGTGGATTTGGCTGCGGCAGATTTGTTTGATGAGAAGCAGATGGGCTTTCGCGGAATGCGGTGCACTGCAGATTCCATCTAAGATGTTATCAGTGCCCTCGAGCACGCGAAGGCAGTGAGGCAGGTTGCGCTGCTGCTTCTGCTGGATATGTCGGGTGCATTTGATAATGCCTGCCGTGCTCCCATTCTCGCGACACTTGACAAGGCTGGTGTGGGCGGACACTTGCTATAATGCGTTCGGAGCTTTTTTCAGGCGCACTCCATGCGCGTTCGCGTGGGGAGTGTTCTCTCAGAGCCCCGCCTGGTCGGGCTAGGCGTGCCGCAGGGCTCTGTCCTGTCACCTTTCCTGCTCAAAGTGGCGATGCCGGTGGCGCCGGGCTGCCTGCCCTCAGGCAGCGGGCATCATGTGTACATCTCCATATATGCAGATAACATTGCTCTGTGGTGCCTGGGACCTTTTGTTTTTCTTTCTTTTTTTGTTCTGGCTGCCTTATTACTTGGGTGCATTTTGACCTGTTTCCTGTTGTGGCGTGCACGCAGCTGCTGCCAACAGTCCATCCTTGGCTCTACAAGCACCAGTGAATTTCCGTTAGATCCGTACTGTACTTGAGACTGGGGATGAGGGACTCCTCGGAGTTTCCTGCCGACCCCCAACCACGCTCAGTACAGAGGAGGAAGATTGCTCTTCCTTTCAGCCTGTCTGATTCGGACACGCGCACTTGCCTGCATGGAGGCGCCTATGGCTGTAGAGCGCAGGTCACTTATGCTTACTGGATCACGTTTCTACGTGTCCATTGATATCTCGTCGTGGCGTGCCCTTCGATGCCTCCAACTCTCCATCTTGGTTTTTACAAGCACCAGCGGACGACCTGCTGATCCTGTGCTTGAGCCTGACGGTGGTGGGGGCGAGAGTCTCGTCGGAGGATCCTGAAGACCCCCTACCACGCTCTGCACAGGGAAGGGCTCCGTGCTCCTGTGTTGAGCAGAGTGCTTAAGGCATGCCTTTCAGTTTTCCTGGATGTGCCCGTGACTGCAGGCACTCTTGCCTACAGAGCCAGGTCCGTATGGGCAGCATGCCTACTGCTATGAAATGAGGAGTTATTTTTTGTTTTCTTATTCCTCTGTGATATGTGACATTTTACTTATTTTGCCTTTTCTGCTGCGGTTGTCACACGAGTTTTTTTATTTTATTTTATTTATTTACTTCAAGGCCAAGGCATTACAGAGAGGAGTGGGTTAATAAACACAATTTGAACAAAAACAAGAACAGGGAACTGAATACATTATACATTATAAACAATGGTACATTAAATGGTATTAGAAATGGTTGTTTTGAAGAGACTGGTGTCAATAATGGCAGCGAGGGAGGCGGGAAGGCGGTTCCAGTCAGAACAAGTCTTTGGTATGAAAGAATTAAAATGTAGATTCGTCCGGCAGTTGGGTATGGAAACCTTGAACTTGTGGTCGGTGCGGGATGAAATATATGATGGTGGCTGAAACAGAGAGGATCTAAGAGTGGAATTGTATTGTATTGTATTGGGGTTTTATGGCGCATAAGCAACTGAGGCTATCATGCGCCAAGAGCAAGGTTAAAATCTGTTCTTATTTGAAAAGGGAAGAAGGTTCGTTAAAGTTTACAGTTTATTCAGAACGTCTGCTTCTTTTAAAAAACTAAGAACACATGTTAAGTTTATTATTGCTCTTTCTCCTAAAAGTAATTTGGGATGGAAAGGGATGGCACGATCATAAAAAATAGTGAAATGCTTTCTCCGTAGTGTCTCTAGTTTTGGGCATGTAATCAGGATGTGGTTGACTGTGAGTACTTCTCCGCATTCTCCACACGTAGGCTTATCTTGTTTCATTAGTAAAAAATTATGTGTGAGCTGTGTGTGCCCGATACCCAGACGGCATACTGTAACCTCCATGAAGCATTCCTGATGAGTGCTTGTTTTCCATTCTTCTATTATAGGCTTTACGAAGTGCAATTTATTACCTTCTTGGTTATTCCATATAGACTGCCATATATCCTTTTGTTTTCGTTTAATTAACTTTATGCAATCCCCATAAGGTATGTTTACTTTCTCTATTTCTTTCCTGCCTGCTTAAGCAGCACACACGTCCGCTCTCTCATTTCCTTCAATGCCCATGTGGCCTGGAACCCAACAGAATATTATGTTATGTCCCTGTGCTGATATCCTTATTACATCGGAATAATTTTTTCGGAGTTCGGATCCACTACAGCGCTGCCAACATAGGAGGCAGTTTTTGATCCATCCGTGTAAAACTGCATTTTCTGTATTTCTCTCTTAATGTGCGATATTCTTGTAATATATGTTCTGTAGGAGTTTCGCCCTTCTTGAACTGTGCAAGAGTGAGGTCACAGACTGTTGGAAAGTTGTACCATGGGGCCAGGGGCCTATTTTCTTGAGCGACATCAGGCAACGTGTCCAGAATATGGAGCTCACGGCAAATGTCTTCAAATCGCATTATCAATGGTCTTGTTGTCTGAGGCTTATTTGGGAACATTGTTCGGGAGGGGCAAGTTGTCACAATCGGGTAACAGATGTGTTTTTTCCGTGTCCTTATTTTGAGGACATATACGCATGTAAGTAAAGCTCGTCTATCTTTCAGTGAAGGCTCGTTAGTTTCAACATAGAGGCTATGCACAGGAGACGTTCTGTATGCACCACACGCAAGGCGGAGGCCTAAGTTATGCACTGGGTCTAATTTCTTTAAATATGATTGCCTAGCTGATCCATAAACTATGCTTCCATAGTCCAAGGAGGAGCGCACAACAGAGCAATATATATGCAAAAGGCATGCCCTATCAGATCCCCAATGTTTGTGTGAAAGGACTTTTAGGATGTTTAGGGATTTGGAGGCTTTCTTCTTTAGTGCTTGTATGTGAGGGAGAAAAGTGAGTTTTTTGTCAAAAGTAATGCCCAAGAATTTATGGTTTATGGGCAATTTGATTTCATTTAGGTGTAAGGTAGGATTGGGCTGTATGCCTCGTTTGAGCGAGAACATAACTGCCACTGCCTTCTGCGGAGAAAATTTAAACCCATTTTCACTGGCCCATTTTGTTAGCTTATTTATTGTTAATTGGATCTGTCTCTCACATGTGGACATGTTGCATGTGTAGGCTATTTGAAGGTCGTCCACATAGAGTGAATACGTTATGGAATTTGGCATTACTTTACTAATCGAATTCATTTTTACAATGAAAAGTGTGGTGCTTAAAATGCAGCCTTGGGGCACACCATTCTCCTGCAAAAAGGTTCTTGATAAAGTGGTCCCAAGACGTACTTGAAACGACCGATGTGACAAAAAGTCACTTAAAACCTTTAGCATTCTGCCACATATGCCTAAATCTGCTAGGTCGCGCAATATCCCATACCTCCAAGTTGTATCATATGCTTTCTCAAGGTCAAAGAAAACGGCAAGGCAATGCTGTCGGTGTATAAAAGCCTCTCTGATAGTGTTTTCAAGACGCACGAGATGATCAGTTGTTGAGGATCCTTTTTTAAAACCGCACTGATGAATGTTTAAAAGTTGATGAGATTCTAAAACAAAAGTTAGTCTGATGTTTAAAACACTGAAATGATTTTGCTAAACAGCTGGTGAGAGCAATGGGCCTATAACTACCAGGAGATGTCGGCTCCTTTCCGGGTTTTAAAAATGGTACGACAACAGTTTTTTTCCACGCCTCTGGCAATTTTCCTAGGACCCATATTTTGTTAAAAAAATTTAATAGTGCCTCTATGGCAGGTTCGGATAAGTGGATGAGTATTTTGTAGTGAATTTGGTCAGGACCAGGTGCAGTTTGTTTACCGGCAGCTAGGACATTTTTTATTTCTTGTAGTGTAATTAAGCTATTATAAGGTTCTTTTGTGCCACTACTTGTAGGGAGTTTTTGTTTCTCTGCTGTGTTTTTGTGTTTTAGGAATGTTTGAGTGTAGTGTGATGAACTGGAAACTTCAGAAAAGTATTCACCTAAAATGTCGGCCTGTTCTTGTATAGTTCTCTGTACTCCGGGGGCTGTTAGAAGGGGAATGGTAAATGGAGAGTAGCTGCCATTTAGCTTTCTAACCTGTTCCCACATTTGTTTTGATGTTGTTGAGCTGTTTATAGAAGTTACATAGTTCTGCCAAGAGGCTTTTTCGGCGCGGCGGCGGATGTAGCGGGCTTTTGCTCTTGCTTTTTTAAACTTGACGAAATTGTCCTGTGTTGGGTATCTGCGAAAAATTCCCCATGCTTTGTTTTGTTCTTTTTTTGCTTTTTTACATTCTTTTGAATACCAGGTTTTGTGATTTTGTTTCACCACTCCCGAGGACTGAGGAATTGCTATATGTGCTGCAGTAAGGATACAATTTGTGTAAGCATCGTTTAGTTCATCTATATTATATTTACCTGGAGTAATTTTTTCTAGGCTGGCCTTCTCTCGGAACAGTGCCCAATCGGCTAAATGCAGCTTCCAGCGTCGCGGCTTGGATGGGATGATTTGTGGTGAAGATGTTAAGCTGATTAGTATAGGTAAGTGATCACTTCCGTATGGATTATCTAAAACGTCCCACTTAATATCTGTAAAAATTGATGGTGAGCTGAGGGATAAATCAATACAGCTCATTTTGCCTGAACTAGATGAACAGTAGGTTGGTTTCCCGGTGTTAAGGAGACAGATATTATTACATAATATACAATCCTCGATGATTTCACCTCTCTTATCTGTTTTTCTACTGCCCCAAAGGATGGAATGTGCATTAAAATCTCCTACTATTAAAGATGGCTCTGGAAGCTGCTTTAAAAGATCTTCTTATTCATAACTACTAAATTTAAGGTGCGGCTCTAAGTATATGCAGCACACAGTTATAGTTTTAAAAGCCTGTAAGGTTACCGCTATAGCTTCAAACTTAGTTTTTAGCTTGTGTTCTCGAACTGCTACTCCATTTTTTACTACTATGGCAACGCCACCTGAGAGCCTGAGAGCTTGCTCTCGGTCGCGACGGAAGACTGTATAGTTTTTAGTATGTTCTTATGTTTGGGACCTAAATTTGTCTCTTGCAAACACAAGGCTAGTGGTGAGTGAGTGGCCAATAAGTGTTTTATGTCATTTATATTAGTTAAAAGTCCTCTGCAGTTCCATTGTAAAAAAGCCATTTTGTATTAAATGAGTAGAGCAAGTTAAGTTTTGTTTTCAGGCCCTCTGATTCGGGGCTTTTCTCGTTTTTGTCGATCCAAGGAGTTGCGCCGTCCGTCTGACGTCAACGGCACAGGACTGCCTTGGCTTGTGTCCATCGCGTCTTCTGACACGCTGGACGCCTGTGAGGACTGCACGGGTGCGTTCGTATTTCCCCTCACCGCATGGTGAGAGGCCTTGAGGCCGGCTGACCTGGGGGTCTGCGCAGCCTGTTTTTCTGGTGGTGGCGCAGAGCTGGCCGCAGCCACCAAGGGCACGGATGGCCCTGCTCCCGGTTCACTGTGTGAAACCTGGGCAGGTGCCAGAGTCTGTTGTGGCTCAGTGCCCTGTTGTGCCACAACAGAATAGGCCGGTTTTTTTGACAACACGATTTCGTGCTTCCCGGAAAGTTATGTTTTCTTTGACCTTGATGGTAATGATTTCCTTTTCCTGTTTCCATATTGGGCATGTGCGTGAATAGGCAGGATGACTACCCTCACAGTTGGCACACAAATGTGTCTGAACCTCACATTTTTGGGAATCGTGTTCATGGGAAGCACATTTTGCACATCTCGGCTGGCCGCGGCAGGTCTGGGAGCCGTGACCATAGCGTTGGCACTTGAAACAGCGGCGAGGATTTGGAATATATTTCCTGAGTTGAAGTTTCACATAACCTATTTCGACTGATTCGGGGAGGATACTTTGTACAAATGTCAGGACAAGGTGCTTGGTCGGAATCTGTTTGTCATCACGCCTCATTTTTATTCTGTAAACATCTGTTACATTTTGGTCTTTGAGGCCTTCTAGAAGTTCCTCTTCGGTAAGGATCTGAGGTCATCGTCGGAGATAACTCCGCGGACAGTGTTCAAAGAACGGTGTGGACTGATGGTCACTGGGATTTCTCCAAAAGACAGTTTTTCATGTTGATGATTATAGAAGATTTCCAACAGAAGGTCTCCGTTCGGAAGTTTCTTTACGTTGTAACCCTGACCTATTACTTCAGTCAGTGTCTTGGTCACTATGAAAGGTGAGATTTGTCTAGCCGTTTTCTCAGCGTTGTCACTGTGTACTACATGAAATCGTGGGAACCTGTTTGGGTTTTTCAGGAAGAATTTAGAAGTTTCGTCGGTGCGACCCCTTTTTCGGGATCGATCATGTGAGAGTAAAGAAGCCATAAAATAATGTTGATGTTCGGCCAGGGTGGCGGCCGCATACCACCGAGCCCAACAAGGGGACGGGACGGGAGCTTCCGAGAAAGTCCAGCCCATGCCAGCCTTACACCCCGACTATAACCAAATATGGCGTAACACAGGGTGGTTAGCCACACAAGGTTAACCCTTGCCGCCTGGAAAATGAAAAAATCCAAGAAAAGAGGAGACAGGAAAGTTGTAAGCAAGAGGACAGGAAAGCAAAAGATGGAGGGGAGGACAGGAAAAGGCGACTGCCGATTTCCCACGGTTGGGTCAGGCTGGAGGTGCCATCTATGGGAAGCGTGGGCCAAAGTGATGTGTTGCCTCCGCCGAGGGGCCTTAAAGGTCCAAACACTCGGCATCGGCTCAACCACCAGGATCCCCTTTTCCCCAGACACGATGCCACGCACGGCTAAACGTGGGTGCTCGGGGTCCGTGGTGTCGCACAAAACACACAAACACCTGCTTTAACAGGTGCCCCCTGCGGGGAGAGTGGAATTGAAATGAAAAATCTTATGAAATAAGCAGAGGCGTGATATTTTTCGGCGAAGAGACAGATCAGGTATATTAAGGTTTGACTTCATTATGGAGACACTGGCAGTACGCTGATAGTTTGATAGTATGAAACGTGCAGAACGATTTTGGATGGCTTCAACATAGTTAATGAGTGTATTGATATGCGGATCCCAGATTGATGACGCATACTTGAGTTTCGGTCGGACCAGGGTTTTATAAAGCATCAACTTTATATTAGTAGGAGCAAGAGAAAATTCCAGCGTAAGTAACCTAGTGTGCGACTGGCATTTTTTGTTACGTAGTCGATGTGAGTTGTCCATGAAAGGTCATCAGTAATGTGCACGCCGAGATATTTATAAGATGGAACTTTGGTTAGATGGGCACCATTAAGCTTGTAATCGCAGGGAAAGTAGTTAGTAAGATTACGTGAAACTCGCATTGTCTTGCATTTAGTATGGTTTAGTTTCATTAACCAAGTGTCGCACCAAGAAGAAATAGTATCTAGATCAGATTGAAGGTCAAGATGATCGGCAGGGTTAAGGATTTCGCGATAAATAACACAATCGTCAGCAAACAGTCTTATTGAAGAAGATATGTTGTCAGGTAAGTCATTAATGTATATTAAAAACAGCAGAGGTCCTAAGACAGATACTTGTGGTACGCCAGAAGTTACAGGGCATGCGGGTGAATTGCAATCATTAGCTGTTACGAACTGCGTGCGGTTAGAAAGAAAGCATTCTATCCACTTAAGAACGTTAGGATCGAAGTTCAGTGCATTTAGCTTGAGCATTAGTAATCTGTGGCATACAGTGTCAAAAGCTTTAGCAAAGTCAATGAATATGCAGTCTATAGTGGATGAACGATCAATAGCAGAAAATAAGTCATTAGTAAAGCAGAGCAGTTGTGTTTCACAGGAATAGTTTTTTCTGAAGCCATGCTGATAGTTACTGAAAAATGAATTGGACTCGAGGAAGGTTACAATGTGACAATAAATGATGTGCTCAAAAATTTTGCATGGTACACTAGTTAATGATATGGGCCTGTAATTTTGTGGACAATGAGAGTTACCTGATTTGTGCAAAGGAACCACCTTCCCCACCTTCCAGTCATCAGGGAGAACACGATTCCAAAGACTGTGAAAAAATATTTGTTAGTATCACTGAAGAGTATATGGAAGTATTTAAAAATTTCGGGTTTATTCCATCTTCACCGGGAGAAGAAAACTTTATATTCTCGAATAATTTGCTAATGCCAACCCAGTCAACTACAATCGGGTCCATCACTGAAAAACTGCAAGCAGGTAAAGTAGGAAATGAACATGGCACAATGGCACAAAATGACAACGAAAAAATGGAGTTTAAGACAGTACAACAATGACTTCTTGGAATAGGTAGATCATCATCAGATGTAAGGTCTATGGGTTTTTTTTCGTTCCCATTAATAATGTTCCAAAACCTGCGGGGGCTGTTGTTTAACAAGGATGGAAGTGTTTTATTGAAGAAAGCATGTTTGGCGACAGATAATGCATTTTTGTATTCATCAGCCACACGGTGATAAGCGGCCCATTTTTCCTGACTCATTGTAAGCCTTGCACGCCTAAAAATGCGCTTCTTTTTGTTCAACAGCCGTTTCAGCCGTAAACCAAGGCGAGCTTGTACGGTTTCGTATCCTACGCAGGGGCACATATTTGTTAGTCAGTTCAGCAATTTTGGTTTTAAAAATGAGCCAGTTGTCATCAACCGATCGCTTGGAGAACATCTCAAGGAATTCATTTACGAAAACTTGAAGTTCGATATTAATTGATGAGTAGTCTGCTCTTGCATAATCCCTAATTAGTTTCAACCTGCTTTGCTTACGAGGTGAGGTGGCAGACACATTAAAAACGACTGAGTGATCACTCAGACCTGGTAAAACGGAAAGGGAATGAACGAAGTCTGGGTGTGTGCTTAGCACTAGATCCAAAATAGTTGCACTAGACTGAGTAACGCGAGTTGGACTTTTAACAAGCTGAGTTAGATTAAAGTCAGAACATGCATTAATGAAAGAATTACACTCTGAAGAATTAACGGTAGGTTCAGGATAGGATAGGGACCAGTTGATGTTTGGAAAATTGAAGTCACCTAGGACAAAAATAGGGGACCGAGGAAACTTCTGATGCAAGGTATTCAAAGCATCATGAAAGTCGATAGAGAAGCCAATGGGCGAACTGGGTGAACGATAGCAGGCACATAAAAGGAAATCCATGTGATTGAAACGTATACTGACGCAAACAATTTCAAGTGTAGAAACCAACTGAACATGAAAAGAAACAAGTTTATCGGAGACTGCAACCAAAACGCCGCCATCAGGCCGACTGTCCCGGTCGCATCGATAGATGTTGTACTTCTTTTGGCAGTCTAAGATTTCGCAGTTGTCAATGTTCGCGGAGAGCAACGTTTCAGTTAAAATAACAATTTCAGATGAGCATGTGTCTATAAAAGCTGATAAAGCTTCTCGTTTGTTGTGCAGTAGTTTTTTCTTTTTTTATGAATCTTCCTCCATCGTTTCTCTTATCCGTGCATTTTGCGGTTAAATATAATCTGGCATAGTGACGGACGTCTTTTCGCATCAGACTAGATTTAATAGTTTTTTTCTCTCTTAATGTTTTGTCTAGGTTTTGCAATTCTTTCTCATCCCCTACCTCTTGTCTGTGGTGTCGGCACTTAATTTTTTTCTTTTGCTTGATTCTTCTGTTCCTAAAATCAGTATTTTCTCTTTAATTTGTGGACCAACGATTACAATGCCGTAGGAGACTGCAATTCTCTATTGTTCACCCGATTTTTATTTCTTTATTGGGGACTGTCCTGTTTACTTTTCTACCCCAGTCTCTCTTTTTTTATGCTTTGGGTTTCGTATATCAGCCTCTCTCTACGTATTGTTATTTGTCATTTTGTGTGACGGTGGTTTTGCTGCTGTTCTCTTCTTTACTGGTTCTGGTTCCTGTTTTGTTTCACTTGCAGGTCTGGATGCTACCTTCTGGGGTTTTCCTTTTATTCTTCTTAAACCAGCGTGGACCACCTTTCGACATGGACCTCGTTTGTTTTTGGTCTTTTAATACCTTTTATCACTTTTAAAGTTGTTTTTTTATTATCTCGAGCTTCTGCTCGTTTTTATTTATTTTTAATTGGTTTTAAGCCTGGCAAAGCTTTTGCTGGTCCGGGCTTCCTCTCATTTTTTTATGTTTTTTTTTTCTCAGTTCGAGGGGACGAATAGAATGGTAAAATGGTGCCTGGGAAAACATGGCGAGACCGCGAGATTGCAGGGAGCTCTGACGGCGGTGAGCGACTGTTTGCACTGCCTAGGTCTCTCGCTCAGCGCAGACAAGTCCATCGCAATGGCTTGTGTTCCGAGCTCGCGCAAGCGGCCACCGCCGCTCAGACTGGACGGGACCCTCCTGCCTTAGAGATGTTCGGTGCGGTACCTGGGGTGGACATAGACTAGCGCCTTTCTTTCTGACCCGTGGCGACCAAGGCCTGCCTGCAGATGAAGAGAACCACCGCCGCTGTACACCGGCTCACTGCTCGAGGCCAGGGCATCACCTAGCAAGCTGTGTTACAGAATTCTCTACACGCTACCTTCGTCACGCTGCGAAAACCATGATGAAAGAAGTGTTGATCTTTTTGCAGTGGGTTAAAATGTTAAGCATGGAGGTTGAAAGCAAAGTGCAGTTTCTCAAAGCGAAATAAACTCAGGACTACAGAAATTGAGAGCTTGTTCGAGAAGTAGAAAGCGAGAGTGTTTACAATTTACCAGGTTCGTTGATGCCGGCATCTTTGAAACTCGAAACTTGGGCTGAACTGCTGGCTGGGCATCTATGCAAAGCATCTACCAAGCGAGCCGCACAGTGCTGCGAGCCAAATTCTTTCAGCAGCATGCACACCGGTGCCACCATGTTGCCTCTCCCCCATGTCCTCTGCAGGCCACGGTGTGGCTTATCAAGTGCATGCCTTTTAGAGGCTAAGTTATAGCCTTGACTGAAATTTGTGTGACCTGCTATCGAAACGTCTCCCCCCCATCTCAAGGGGTCCAATGGCTGAAAACCACTGTTCTAACATGCACAGTGCTACAGGGCTGTGTCAAAATGGAACTGTCATGTTTCATTTTGCTATTTTTGTGTACTACCACTTGCATAGCCATATGCAAGATCTATTTGTGTATGGCATGGGCTGATGAAGGAGAATTGAGAGGATACATGTGTTGTTTTTTTTCAGATTGTCTGATGCAGTACATAGCAAAACATCAGAAAATAGATGTGCCTGATTGAAGTACAAATTCAGTCATGCCGCCAACATCTGCGGCGCTTCTTCATTGAGGCCAGCCGGCAAGGACATCGCAGGAAAATCTGTTGCCGATGATTCCAATAAAGCTGGAATCTGAGCTCCACTTTCTATATGCTGCTTATTCAGTGCGTGCTTCAGTAGGTGAGCCGTTTCTGCTGCTACCTGGATGCACAGAAGCTGTAAGCTTGCATGCTCAGTATACCACTTAGCAGGTTAGCAAATACAGCATCGGCTCCTTAGCCATCAGGGAAAATAGGGGCACTACCAGCATTCTGTATTGTCTTCACCAATGAACTGTAACTATATGTGGTACACAAGATGACACCATTCAGTGTGCTGTACCATGGCCGGTCTCGAGGGAGAGCGCGCTTCTCTTCTCTTACGGCCTCACTTAGTGGGGTCTGTTTTGACCTCCCGCCGCACCTCGGTGCGGTCGCCACCGCCCCACTGCTGTGCCTCTGCTACCGCCGTTCACGCGTAAAGGAAACGCACTCGCTCTTCGTCCAGCCCGCGTCAGATGCAACCGGCAGGTCCTGAAGTTTCAAGATAGTGCAAGCGTCACACCCGAAGTCACCGATTAACTTATCAATGTATTCATCGACGTAAGCTAAACCTGAATATGTGACAGTGGGTAATGGGATGACTGGAGATGCCAACACAATTCCTTCATTTCTTCGGTTACTGATTGCGGCCAAGCAGAAATGATTTCTTCGGCATCGACGAAAGCTGCCTTGATTTTGCTCCAAGATGAAACTTCCGCCTTGACAACGTGGTCAAGTGCCGCTGTTACGGCCCTTGCGTCTAGCATCTCATTCTTTCCGCACATTAGCCTTACTTTCCCTAAGAGAGCCTCAATGGGGTCGCTATTGAGTTTCCTGGTGAGGGCGGAGCCGACATCATTCCCCAGGAGGTATTCTAAAACCTGTACAGTAGACTCGTGATGAACATTTCCTCAGTGAAAGTTCCCTTCATTAATGCTTTAGAAGTTTATTGGGTGCTTTATAAGCAAGTGAACTTGTTTGTCAGCCACTGCAATTGAGTATCACCAGCTGCGTCATTTATTAGCCTCTTTTTACCACTTACAGCACAAGTGGTGTCATGAATATCAAACCATTCCTTTATTGTTTTTATAAGCATATGTAAAATTTCTTTAAAACAGCGTTTATTTGCAAAATTAAAATAATGTTTAAATACAACACATTTGCTAATATATAAATTATAATAACATTAAAAACTCAACCTTAGAGTCTACTTTGACTGTTACACTAATACTTTATATCATGCAAGCATTATGCAACTCACATTACATTTTTATGAAATTATTTTCCTCTTCGGTGCTACATATGGATGGTTTCGCATCTAGCGCTGGAAGACGGTTTTGCTGTTGCAGAGGAGTTGCTGTAATGTTAGCCTTGCAGAAGCTTCAATGTGATCACTGCTGATTATTTTCTTTTTTGCATTTTTGTGCAGGCTTGCAAAAAATTCAGATTGAAATGAGCAAAAGTAGCTACCATGCCGCAATGTATGTCATATGCTTCCGAGCGTCCGCTGAGCGACAATGTTTTTTATATGAAGACTGTTCACGTGTATAGTACACTGATGACATGCCGCTGCAGCATCTATTCCGTGTTCTTTCATTTTCGGGCTGCACTCACCACGAAACCCGCGAGCGACAACGCGAAACCAGGCAGAAGCCACCCGGCGCCGCTGAAGCAGATGCGGAGCGAACAGTGAGCAGGTCGCGTGCCTTGCAGCGGTGGAGAGCGTAACTCGAGGAAAAACGTTCCCATTGCTCCCGCGGCTATTGAGAAGGCCGGAAGAGCGCACTTTCTCCCTCGAGACCGGCCGTGGCTGTACATACCTACCTTGCTATCCACCATGCACACCATAACGACCATGTACACCATAACGACCATACACACCATAATGACCATGCCCACCATAACGACCATACCCACCATATGACCATGCCCACCATAACGCCCATGCCCACCATAACGACCATGCCCACCGTAACGACCATATGCCCACTACCATAATCCACCATGATCATGGTTCCATCATAACCACCATGAGAAAAATTTCGGACAGGGGAAGTTGTCGTAACAGCACTAGACAGGGCTGAGATTTACTAGACGCAATTCTGGCGACAGGACTTGTTATACTTAATGACGGCAGCCCCACTCACGTCAGTCCGCGCACCACCGCCTCGGCCATAGACCTCACCCTAGCGTCACCGTGCTGCTCGTACAAATGGAAAATCAGTCCTGACACGCAGGGCTCTGACCACCTTGTAATTGAGGTCACACCAAAAGCTGCTCAACCACTGAGCAGGAAAGTTTACGCTGTCCAATGGACGCGGTTCCGCGAATTATCAGTTAATGACTACGGTGGCAGATTTTCGGTCACATAGCGGAGTGCACCCGTGTGGCAGCGAAACTAGTCAGTGGCATTTGGGACTCCAGTGCCAGGCATTAAGCTACTCACATACACACAGCCAAACAGTGCGTAGCACAAAGCCAGACGAACTGGCAAAGAAGAGCATTGGACTCTGTACAACCGATTAGATGCAGTCTGCCTTCGCCATGTCAAGCACCTGCGCCAACGGAGCTGGGCTTGGCTTTGCAAATTGCTCGACAGCGCGACCTCGCCAGCCAAGAATGACATTACTGTCTGTGCTCCTCCGTCCCAGGGTCCATCACCCAGTCCTGGCAACAGCCGCTTCATGAGGGATCACTAATGTCGAATTGGCGGAAATCCTAGATGACAATTTCTCAAGTGCTAGGAGTGAGCGGACGACACCAACCCAGCTTGTCATGACTATTGTGCATAAAAAAGTCGGCATGCTGTAGCTGGACATCGACCATCTGCTGACGTCTGCTGAATGCATTGCTTTTATCATATACATTCGAAACACAGACACAAGTCACTAGCGTTTACGTTTGCCCCGACACACCCTGGGACGCAAGCATATTCATGATGGCACTGGTCCAACAACTCGGCCAGGCTGCCATCATATGTGGAGATTTTAATGCCCCCTACACCTATTGGGGCTGCAACAAAAACAACACGGCAAAGAACTGCTTTTAGTTGCTCAGGCCATGGGCTTCCAAGTTCTAAACACAGGCGAGTCAATTCACGTGCAACAAATAGGCCAACATAGTGCTATTGACCTGACAATTACTACCCCTAGCTGTAACTACCAATGCAAACGTGAGCCGGACACCCTACCCCGTTGTCCTCACACCTGCTCAATGTTTGCAGTCTCCTAAACGCACCTACAGCGCGGTGAGATGGGAAGAATTCAGAGAACTCTGCTTGAACTCCTACCAGAACAGACTTCTTCACGCACATTGCCAGCAGCAGCATAGCGCTATCGACTAACAAACATTGAAAAATGTATAAAAGGCTTGATGCTGCATTCAGACGTCACTCCAACCGCCATTACAAACAATCATGGGTTAGAATTTGAGTGTCTCTAGACTCTACCCGGCGCTCAGATCGCCCATGGAAGATTCTACGAGCCATGATGAGGTCCAAAATTCCTCGACTAACTGTTCTGGCCATTGCCATCACCCAGAAGATCAGCACTTAAGAACTTGATGAAGCACTCGTCAGAACCTTCTGCGTCAGTTGTATCAGCCAAACGAGATGCTGAAAATGGCATGCAGTAAATAGTTATCGCACCGAAATTGTATAACCAGTCATCTTACCTCTGACATTATAAGCCTGCTTGCCTGGGTCCTCGTCACACTCGATAGTGTCAACAGCTGAATGCGCAGATACCATCCAGCAATGACTCAAAATGAACAGCCCGTTATTTATTATTCCCAAGTGCAAGTCTTCTTCAAAGTCTCAGGGCCCAAAAAATGCTCGTAAAAGCATTGACGGGACATTTTTTCTCCCAAAACAAGGCGAGAAGCAGTAAACCACACAAGAACAAGCGCAGAAGCACAAATGTGACACAGTTCTTGCAGTCCAATATGGTGTCGCCCTCGCCCATACTCTTCCTACCGGAGATTTAAAAATGGCACCGCCCCTGGAGGCTTGTTGAAAGGGTCCATATTTGAGGCTGTAAACCATTTCTGAAGAATATGTATCAGAACGATGTCATTTTTGCGTTCAGTCTTGCGAAAATAAGAACGTGTTATGCTGGTCCCAATATTTCTTGCTATCAGGCCTAAGTATTGCATTATAAATGGTACCTGCAGGCTTTAACCGAGAAGAGCTGCCAAGCGCAAACTGACAGTTAACTATTGGATATTAGGTTTACCTTTTTTTTTCTGCAGGATCAAGACACTCAAACTCCTGTCACACCTTGCATTGTTTACTATGATGAATGAATTGAAAAGGCAGACTACCTTTTTGTAGACCTCAAGTGCCTGTTTTCAACTAGCAACACATAAGAAGGAATTATTGTTTTGCTTGGAGCATGCTGGCATGTTTATCATTCGTTATGAACGCAAAGCGTTCAATAGGCTAACGGTCCTGGAAAAGCTGTTCTTACAGATAAAAGTCACTACTCCACGAGCAGTTGTGAGAAAATTTCTAACAGGGTTTTGAAAAATGATTGCAGTTTCAATTTAGCAAGACTGAAGATTTGAGATGTACAATATGTATATAAAGATTGAAGTAATAGATACAACTCAATCCTATAGAGTATATTTTGGAAAGAATGTAACCCTGGTGTTTGTTTTCTTGGCCTCTAGGCACGATGAGCCAAGTGACTTGTTTAGTGGCAATAAATATTGTTTTTGACCATTGTGCAAATGCCGTTTTAGTGAGACTTCATTATTGTTTTACAAATGCAAGGTGGCCACTTTTTCCCAGCTCTGGCTGAGGAAATCGTTGAAATAGCCTAAACCATATGGCGGCAATATATGCAAACACCATTTTGGGGTCCAAAGTGGTTCTGAGTAGTTATTCAAAGAAGTTGTGTGTGCTTCTACTAGAAATAGTCTTCAGATTCAGAAAGCTTGCAGTACAGTAAACACAATGATGCTACGAGCTGGTCTGAAGCTTGAAGATGTACTGACAAGTGCTTCAAGCTGTACGATGTAAGCAGCTTGCTTGCATTTTCTGCCTGTATTGGTCATGTTACCTATGTATCGCTTACATTTTTATTTACTTCATTTTTTTCACAACACTGCACACAAACACACTTGCTCAAAAGCCTAGCCTTTGCTTATGAGTGACTTACAAAGTCATTTGGAAAGCTCAGAGTGGGATTTTCCGCAAGAGCACATATACCATGTGCAACACCCTTCCTCGGGGAAGGGTGCTGCAGCAGAAGGGTGTTAAAATATTGTTACGGACAAGGAAGAAGAAGCGGGCAGTGGCGCGGGCAGGAGCGCTCGCGCTAGGCCCGCCGCGAACATTCATTAAACGTCATCTACCATTGTCATCGGTCATGTTCTGTCTCCTGTCTTCATCGGCTTGACGCTTCGTAACATTTGGTTGGAGGTGCTGGGTACGACATCCCTATCCTCGCCTTGGAGTATCGAGGCCATCTTCAAGCTGGGACCATCACCGAGGGCCCAGGGATATTGCCGAGCAGCTTCGCCCCAGCCCTTCAAGCCCAGACCTGAACAACTACCACCGCCCAGCCCGGACCTGAAGACAAGAACAGACCAATCAGAACCAAGATGAAGGACCCGAAAGACCCGATGGACACGAACACACATACCCCCGCCCAAGCTGCCCGACGTGACCTCGAGCCATCGGTCCCATGGACTCTGGTGACGGATGGTTGACAGCTCCAAGGGAGGCGGATCACCCACGCATCAGACATCGTACCGGCAAGCCGTTCTATTCTTCCTTCTTCTTCAAGCATCCAGACACGCCCATCATCACGCCATAAAATCATTAACATCGCTAAACTTCCTTGTCCACGATCGGGACGATCGCTCGGTGGCCCCGGGTCATGTTACGGACGACAAGGAAGAAGTGGGCAGTGGCGCGGGCAGGAGCGCTCGTGCTAGGCCCGCCGCGAACATTCATTAAACGTCATCTACCATCGTCATCGGTCATGTTCTGTCTCCTGTCTTCATCGGCTTGCCGCTTCGTAACAATATACATATCTAGGATCCTCCCCATGGCACAAGACATTTACGCCTTTAAGGATGTAAAATTTTTTACTGTGTGGGATGCTATACTCGGGGCACTTTTTCTTGGCAATGGAGCCGAAGCTACGGAGCCGAAAAGCAACATATTCCTACGCAGCTGAATATAGTCCCCAGTTACATGAGCAGTTTCTGCAAAAACATAGCGCTAGTTACTTACGTTATATTTTTATCACAAAACCGATTTTCTGAAATGCAGTTGTTATGCTTAAAACACTTTTCTTGGTTCCACCGGGTTTTGAAGTTCAAAAGAAGCTGGCTTTCGAAGCAAACGAAGGAAATTATATGCAATGTCTATGCAGGCGTTAGTAGTGACCCTGGACTAACGACCGCTTGCATGTACTGTAAAGTAAGCAATCTGACCGGAGTAAGTGAGCGTACCGTCGCCCGCATCAAAAAAGAAGCTTTGTACAACGTTCTGCAATTGCCGAAACGAAAGCGGCTGAGGTGGACGCCCGGAAGTATTTCCAAAAAAACTGAGAAGACGCGACTGCAACGGTATGACTCATTTAGTGTCGGCGCTTTGCGGCGAAAAGTTCGTAAGTATTTTTTACGGAACGAACTGCCGACTGCTGCAAAGATCCGGAACGACGTCATGACCCGGACAGGGACATGCCGAGCGTGTGTGTGCGTACAATGCGCAGGATTCTCAATGACATTGGGTTTACTTTTCAAAGCGCAAGCGGAACTCTGCGCTACTTGAAAGAGATGATATCATCACGTGGCGGCGAAAGTATATACGAACCATTTGGGAGATGCGGAAACCCCAGCACCAGTACGTACGAATTCTTTCGTGTATATAAAACAAATGTGACTGGATCAGCTCAGCTTTTAATCGTGTTAAATTTGCTTGCTGTGTGCATACAGTATCACGTTGACCCCCTTTTCCCAGCGGCGGCGCCTCCTCCATCCCTCAGTCGCCGACATGAGAGCTCTGCATGCAACTGATAGCTAAGAATTTCCTGCGTCGAAATTCGAGGGGCGCATGATTACTCGTCATCATGGTAATATGTACATACTTCTAAGCTACAGCTTATGTGAGATTATAATTTTGTTTTGCAATACCATCTACTACATTGATGAGACGTGGGTGAATGCTGGCCATACAAAAGATAAGGTTTGGACGGACACGACCGTGAATTGACGAGATGAAGCATTCCGGCAGGGCTTGACTACTGGTCTTCGCGCACCAAGTGGCAAAGGTGGCCGACTCATCATTGTGCACGCTGGAAGTGAAGGAGGATTTGTCGAGGGAGCGCTCCTCATTTTTCGGGCAACCAAAGGAGCTACTGATGACCACTCAGAAATGAATGGTACCCGATTTGAGAAGTGGTTTACTCAGCAATTTCTGCCCAATATTCTACCCAACAGCGTAATCGTGATGGACAACGCTTATCACAGCGTCCAACTGGAAAAAATGCCATCGACAAGCAGCCAAAAAGCGGACATTCAGTCTTGGCTTATAAAAAAAAACATACCGTTTTCGAATGACCAGTTGTAGGTGGAACTCCTGGGTTTAGTTAAGCAAGACAGGCACAGGTTTTCGGGAGCCGCATTGATCTTCTGGCCAAGTGCGCTGGCCACGAAGTAGTACGGTTGGCCCCGTATCACTGTGAGCTAAATCCAATCGAACTGGTGTGGAGCTAGGTGAAAGGCTACGTCGCTTCAAGTAAACACCGCGTTCACTTTGGCCGCTGTGGAGGAACTGGCACACGATGGTGTCCCGTGTATCCCGGGAAAAATGGTCGCGGGCCTGTGCGCATGTGATAAGACTGGAGGAGGAGGCATGGGAACGGGATGGTGCGATCGACAGCCAACTGGACAGCCTAATTGCTCTGCACTCAGATTCCAGCTCATCTAGCGAAGACAGCGACATAAGTGGTGTCGACGAATTGGAATGAGGGCAGCAGTACTGCTGAAAATTGTTGGTCGTTCACAGCTGCTACTTTATGATTTAGATCGCGGCGTTTTAACTTCCCGAGGTAACCTAGACTATGAGGGAGGCCACAGTGAAGGGCACCTGATGTATTTCAACCACTTGGGACTCTTACACTGGCATTGCATAGCACACGGACGTTTTCGTGTTACCCTTGATACTGCCGCTAAGCCCCGGATCGAATCCACAACCAGCAGCCGAACGCCAATGCAACTGACTCCACGCGCGTGCTGCATAATTTGCGCAGACTGTATTTTTCTTCAGTGAAAATAAGTGCCTGCAGTTAGTTGAGTGCCAGCAAATAAACAAGAAATTATTTAAATAAAAAAACCTCTTTTCTGCCCCGCAGTGCTATCACATGGTTTTGTAAAATCGTTTTACTGTATTTTGTTTGCGTATAAAAATTAAAGGTATCTTTTATTATTGGCACTTTATTTATTCCCATAAAACATTGCGAATGTAGAATCCAAACTGAAATCTATACCGAAAGCCGAGCCGGCCGCGCAGTCTAACTACATGGCGGAGTGATACGTTTAAAGACGCCCCACCTCCCTACCTTTGCGCCCATTGCCAAGAAAAACTGGCCCCGAGTATAGCTTTGTCTCCCAACTGGCTGCCCGCATGGGCACTGAGATTGCCATTTGTGGCGACTTCAATGCACATCACACAATACAGTGCTTTCATGGCACTGACCGATGACACCGTGACCTTTTGGTTACCTCGCAGTGTTCCGCTTAAGCATCATAAACAATGAACGAACGGATCACCCACGCACGTCCAATGTGGCTCGGATCATTTTCCCATCCGACGCCCTCACACTCCTTTCCCTCACCCACAAAGTGCTACAGTGTAGTGAACGGCCCCCTTCCTCTAGTATAACCTCTTCATAACTCTCTTCATAGCTCTCCTTACCTACCTTCCATCTCTTCTACATTAATTTATTTTTTTTTTCTCCTGATATATATCTCCTTCTATTTATTTTCAATTCACCTATTTATTCATTTACTATTATTATCTTTTCCCTCTTTCTCTCTCTCCTTTTCCTTTTTTTCTGTCTCTTTTTTTATTATTATTGTTATTATCACTGTGTACAATGGCCTCCCGCGCTTGCCTTCCGTTATTCCTTCGCGTTTGGCCTATTTTACACAGGCCTCGCTAGGCTCGTTCCATTTATAGAATGGATGACCAAGTATTCGATGTTGCCGGCATTCGTGCCCGCATTAGTAGCCACAGACGTGCAAGAAGTGGGCTGCTCACGCGCCCTTCAGCAGCTTCTCAGCCATGCGTCCAGCATCTGCAAGGAGCATGAGGAGGCTCAACGTATGCTCAGTGCCACCCAGAGGCCAACCGGCATGGAGGGAGCTATGGATCTCCGCACCTCCCAGGAGAGCTTCACATCTGCACAAGAACAAACAGGTGATGAACCTTTTGACTCCTCCATTCGGGAGGCTGATGTGTCGTTCGTGTATTTAACTATTGAGCTACCGTCAGGACACGCGTCCTCCCCCGCTGAGGGCTCAGGCTCTCCACCCGTTATGAAGCCACAGGAGCGCCGCTCAGTCAGGTACTCCACCCGTTATGAAGTCACAGGGTGCCGCTCAGAACAGTCCCACCACCTCAAACGCAGAGAGGGCGGCACAAACTGAGTCCGCCAGCCACGCCGCTTCTGCTCTTAGCGCAGCGCCTGCAGTAGAGGCTAACCTAACCGCTAATGAGCAACAACTTACAATCGTAGATGCCTCTAGCGATGAAGAATATGCTCGGCAGGAGCAAGGGGGCAATCCCCACCACCGAGTGAACTCCGACCACCGCTCCAACATTACAAACGAGGGACAAGCAGGCCATGAAGAAAGAGACCAGCTCCCGCCCCGTTCACAGGGAAGCAAAAGCGGGCCGAAGGAGCGCAATGCGACGCAGAGCGTTAACCCCCCTTCGTACCACCCAGGGAGCCGTCTCCGAATCGCCGCCCCAAAAACAAGACCGCGCAGATAGAGACAGTTCTATATCGGCCAGTAGGCAGAAAGGCCAACTTCTTGGCTCTCACGCAGGAACACATTGCAGCGCATTTCTGTAAAATGCAAGACGTACAACTGGTCAGAGTGAACTTCCGGCGCAACATTGTCGCGGTGGACGTGAAAACAGCTGACCTCAGCCCTTTTCTCGCGGCGAGCAGCATTTGCGAGCTGAGAGTCCACGCCAAAGCTGCCAAAACAAACACCTGCTCAGGTCTACTTTTCGGTGTCGACCAAGACCTCAGTGTCGATGAGATTGCAGCCTCAGTTGAGAGCGCCGTACCTGTAGTGGGATGCCAGCACAGTGGCAATGCAGTGGTCATTCCCTTTGAGGGCACACAGCCGCCTGAACAAGTGGCCCTCTAAGCTTCGCCGTACGGTCCGCGCTAGACGGCCACGCCCCACACAGTGCCTCAAGTGCAGATTGCTGGGGCACGCCACAGCTGCTTGTTGGAATGACAAGCGTTGCTTCCGTTGCGGAGCTATAGAGCACGCCATGGCGGATTGCACAGCAGAGAAGCCGCGTTGCATCAACTGCGACGGCACTCATGCCGCAACAGAACCTCGCTGCCCTCGCTGGCAGTTAGAAAGGAAGGTAGCAACTATCCTGGCTACATCAGATAAGCCGCTCACGCACCGTCAGGCAGTGCAGATCGCTCAGGGTACGGGGAACGAAGCAGAGCCCGTCCAAGCAGAGAGCGCCGCACGCATTCGTACTAAGCAAAGTACCGCACGCGGGACTTCCGCGCAAACGACCGCCCCTGCAGCAAATAAACCTCGCGCCGAGACAAATGCTGCAAAACCACAGCCTTATAAGGCAGCTTTCACGGGCAACACCGCAACTGCGTCTGAAGCGCAGAAAGATATAGTAATCGCTGCCCTCTCAGCAGCAGTGCAAGCCCTACTGGAGCACCTCCCCGAAAACTCGGCAGCGCGTCAGCTCTGCCAGGAGGCTTTGGCTGCACAACAGTCACTCAGCCACAATGGCTAACCAGCTAAAAGTCAGGCCGCGGATATTTCAATGGAACTGCCGCTCCCTCCGCCGCCGGCAGGCAGAATTAGCTCACATCCTCCCGCTACGCACATATGACGTTCTCGCGCTACAGGAAACATATGTGCGAGCGGAGGACCTGGCGCTACCTGGCTTCGTCGGGTACAGCAGCGCAACCCAGTGCAAACTGGATTCGTGTCAGGATTCGCCCTGTCTCGACAACTCCCACCCGCCCGGCGCACCTCGCGCGGCTATTTACGTTCGATCTGCTCTCCCGCACGCGGCTATCTCACTACACAACATCGGAACGGATCGCACAGAGTGTGTAGCGGTCAAGGTCCGCCTCACTGGTACTGACACTTCTTTGGCATCAGTGTACGTTCGCCCACTTTTCTCCCAATGGGATGTACGCTTTCAAAACCGCCTCTCCGCATGCTTATCATCTGATAAAATTATCTGCGGGGATTTCAGTGCCCATCACTCTGAATGGGGCTGCAGCAACAGCACAAAACAGGGCCGTGATCTGCTGGATGCAATTCGGGCGGTGGGACTCACGATACTTAACGACGGCAGCCCCACCCGTGTCAGTCCGAGCACCCCCCCCCCCCCCCCCATAGACCTAACTCTGGCGTCACCGCGCTGCTCCTACAGCTGGAAAGCCAGTCCTGGCACACAAGGCTCCGACCATCTGGGGATCCAGATAATACCAAGGGATGCTCCTCCAGCAAGCAGAAAAGTCTATGCAGTAGTGCGGTGGTCGCGATTCCGCGAACTGTCACCTAGGGAGTGCGGAGTCAATGATTCTTTTCTCATATAGCCGAGTGCGCACGTGCAGCTACGAAAATGTGCTCTGTTGCTTTTGGGACCCCGGTCCCGGACATCAAGCTCTTCAATGTACACGCCGGCAGGCGCAGAGCGCAACGCAGGGCGAGACGGACTGGCAAGGCAGAACATTGGACGATATATAACCGCTTAGACGCGGTTTGTCGCCGCCACGCGAAACGACTACGCCGACGTAGCTGGGCTCGGCTCTGCAAATCACTTGACATCAATATCTCGCCAGCCAAAGGGTGGCGCATACTGAATGCGCTTCTTCGGCCTAGGACCCCCCACCACCCCGTCCTCGCTATAGCTGTTACTAGGGGCATCACCAATGTCGATTTGGCTGAGGTCCTGGCTGACAGCTTTCTAGGCGCTAGGAGTGGGCAGACAACGACGACACCGCCACCACCTGTACTCACTATTGTCCCAGCCCATCACGCACCCGATGTCCTGGCACTTTGCGCAGAGCAATTCTCAATGCGGGAGCTCGAGGCTTGTCTCGCGGGGAAGAAAACTAGGAGTGCGCCGGGCCCCGACGGTGTCACGTATGAAATGCTAAAAAACCTGGACAACAATGAACGGTGCCGTTTTCTCCGCAGCTATAATGCCATATTCAGGGACGGCAACCTTCCTGAAATATGGCTTACAGCAATTGTTATACCGATTCATAAGAAAGGGAAGCCGGCAAATAATTTAAATGCATATAGACCCGTCTCGCTCACATCTGCACCTTGCAAAGTCATGGAAGCGATGACGCTCAAAAGACTGCAATGGATTGCAGACGCAACCGAAGCCCTCGCACCGGAGCAAAGCGGATTCTGAAATTCCCGCTCCACTATCGACGCCATCGCAGATGTTGCGGCTTTTTTAGAGCAAGCCAAACATAATAAGGAGGCCACCGACCTCTTATTATTGGATGTACAGAGTGCTTTTGATTGCCTGTCACATGAATCCATACTCATGAAAGTGCGATCAATGGGCGTGACGGGCAATCTCTACAACTTTGTAAAGGCTTTTCCTTCTGGGCGCACATTCCGTGTCAAGGCCGGCGGACATTTCAGCGTTCCCCGTCCTATCACTGCTGGAGTGCCGCAAGACAGCGTACTCAGCCCGTTTTTATTTAATTTAGTCATGGCTAGACTCCCCTCACTTATACCGAGCAATTGTACATCTCCAGTTCGCGTATGCCTATACGCCGACGATATTGGCCTCGAGATCGAGCAGAGTCGCCACCTTGCGGCTCAGCGGCGAAACCTACTCAGTGTGGATGCGTTTTCGCGTCGCGTGCCAGCCCGATGTGATTTACGCGCGCGCATGCGGCGTGTACAGGAGTGTTTTTGTTTGTTTCGCAGTTCCTGTGAGCTTTTGCTTACCTATATGCCTCTTGCAAAATAAATATGAAGTCTGTAACCCCACGCTTCATTTAAAAAATAAACTTGTCCGTATCGAGCATGTCATGCTTGGATAAGGACATCTTCCATCGCGGTCTTCGGCGCTTTGGATCCTTTGGCATGCAGTGTCTCAAACGAAGTGGTACTGTCGTTACCGCCGTGTCAAAGCAAAACAGGTCGTTGCCGTCAATAAAAGTTAATGCAAACGCTCAGAAATGGCATTCTCCCGTTTCTGTTAGGAAAACCGCAGCTACTAAAACATATGCCACCGCAGAATGCTTCATATAGCAGAATGCAGTTTGAACAGACCACTCTATGCCTACTATGCCATCTGTACGCATGATAGAGTTGTGTGAGTACTTTTTTTTTT
>JAJIZL010035525.1:0-19809 GCA_023969395.1 Amblyomma maculatum
GTCTTAGGCTCGATCCCTTCGGGGCAATGTGGCTTCATGGCTCCCATCGCCCTGTATCCTCTTATTTTCCGATTACACCATCAAATGAAGCAAATAACTCGTGCCTTCTAGAATTGTTATAGTTTGTATTCATACATGGCAAAATTACTTTTGAAAAGGAATTAAATTACATTACTAATTACTTTGCTGAAAATCGCAGAAAAGTAATAAAATTACACTACTCATTACTGCTACCCAAAAGTAATGAAATTACATTACAATTACTTTCACTGAGTAATTTAATTACTTTGAATTTACTTTCTCGTTTCCATAAATGCAAAAACTAAGTAAAGTTATTAAACAAAACAACAACTTGTTCTCCAGAGTATTCTAGTTGACTATATACTTCTGCGCGTGGCGTGACATGGTCCATAGGGTCACGAAGAGTCGGACACGACTGAACGACTAAACTGAACTGATATAGTTCTGCTCCATTCTGTCTCTTTTTGCCAATCCGTTACTCTGGCTTCGGATTGCAGCACGTCGTTCCTGCTTTCGCGCACTCTACATTGTTGTCTATTGAACGAGTGATGGCGCTCTTAGTAAAAGTAATTTTGAGAGGAATTAATTACTGTGCTGCGAAATTACTACCAAAACTAATTAACTACGTTACTAAATTACCAAACTGAAAAGGTAATTCATTACATTACAAATTACCGAAAAATTTATTACATTACAGTAATTTCATTACTGTAATTCAATTACTGCCATGTCTGTTTGTATTACCATTGCTTTTAGCCTATGAGGCGCAGCATAGGGTAAATGCACGCGCTTGTTATTATTCAAAAGTTTAGGTTCGCAGCAATAGAAGGAATGCATTTAATACCTCATTGTTAACCTCTAATTAAAGTCAGAATCACGAAAAAGAAAACGTGTGTAGTCTTAGATCGTCTCTCATTCAAACGGGGTTCAAAGCATCTACAAACAAAACGGCGTTTTTCCCTGGCTTATGCTCTGTTCACATCTTTCATTAGCTTGTCCGTGTTTGTCGGTAACGGAGAGAAACGTAATTAGTCACGAAAAAACACAGGTAGTATAGGGCTGTACAAATTAGCAACGCCAAACGTTGAAACGTTTGCCTGAAACATGGCGAAAGAGATATAACGCTATAAGGAGCTTAAATCTTAATTGATGGTTTACCGCTCATTAGCGCCGTTTTTTCTCTCTACAGTTTAGCGCCACGAGGCTGACAGATTTCAAAAGTACCACTGGCTTTAATGCACACTGTCAAACTTGAACGCATTTCAAGAAAGAACTGTAATGAGAGTCCTTGAGAAGCGGCTTGCATTACAAGTAGGAACAATTTTTGGGATTTTAATTAGTTCGGAGCATAAAATGATTTCATTATTATTAATGCGATATTTAAGAACAAATATCTGATTGAAATTATTGAAATCCTCTCGTAAGCTTTCAAGGCTTTTCCTAGCAGCTGTTTACTGTCTACTCACAGCTGTTCATCAGAATGTTCGCTCTCAGGATACAATTTGCTTGGGTCCGCCGAACCAGAAATGCTCCATTTTACAAATAAAGTGATCCGCTAAGACACCACGTAACGTAGCAAAGCTTCCGGCTGACCCTTATGAAATGGCAGGGAGGAGGTTAACTCAAACCCAGCATCATTACATTCTGCTAGACACGCTTGCGCCCTGTCACGTAAGCACAGTTGAATGACTGGGTAAAGACAGCCTTCATTTGAATGTTGGGCGGTCGTCCGCTTAATGCGACAGTTTAAGCCTCTAGACCGATAAGTATTTCAAGATATCAGAAGGAATATATTGGTGTATTTGTGAGTAGGCGAGTAACAAATCGCTTTAGAGACGTATAGAGAGATATATATTGTGCTCGAGTCATTCCGTTATGCGGAGCTTAAGTCTCCCCCAGTTTTCTTTTTTTTTTAAATGTCACGGTGAAGTAAACAGGTAAGCTATGTTCTGTGGTATGAAAAATTGGGAGAACAGAGCGAAAAAATAAAAATATTATCGGAAACTTAAGGCCGATGACAGGGGTGTCGGGTGAAGCATTATAGTACTCTAGTAAGGTTAAATAAGCATAAACATTTGTTGCTGTTTAGCTCTGGTTAATCCTAGCTGAATGGCAAAAGCAAGGCGGAAGCTTCTTCTACCTGCTACATTATTCTCCTATCATGCCTTACGGTGCTGCACTATTGGAGAAACTTAAGCTCATCCTTCAAGGATATGACGCGTGAGCGTAAGCTACCAGCCCACATATAAAGCCACGCTTCAACAAAGCCGTATGGACGTGCCTGTGTGTCGTAGGGGTAATGTGAATGGAAAAGGGTCTGGCAGGCTAATTCTGATATCACCCTCCCATATGAAAGGAGCGGCCCGAGTTACCAGCTTCTGCCCGTGGCATAGGGGTAACGTAAATTCATTTTTTATTAGGAGACCGCAGCTACGCGCCCTCACGGCGTACGTGCGGTCGCCCGATTTCTCGTTTTGAGTGCCGTCGTATTGCTTTCACACACACAAAAAAAAAACTTTACATAACGCCGCCCTCATCGATAGTAGCGTCGACCTTTATAAAATGGAAGTTTGTGGACCTTACGCCTTCACGTGTAGCTTTCCAGGCCACAACCTTTATTTGTGTGACGCCACTGTGGAATAATACGCGTGTATGTTATGAATAGATTACATATTTGTTATGAAGCTTGTTTTACGCTGCGGCATTAAGAACTTAAGCACATTTAATTGAAAGTCAGTTGGGCGTCTCTTTCGCAATAAGAGCAAAAAAAATACATACTTATGGCCCTGGCGGAATTTTCTACTATAGTGATCTTCGATCTGCTCTCTTGCAATAAGACAAAAGTTAAAATAATTGCAACGTCTCGTTGACAGTTCCGTTCGTAGAAAATATCAGAGTATGTGCGCCCCGCTATATTTATCCCAACACAAACAAATTGGCAACGCCCTAAGGCTATTAAGAGCCCAAATAAAGTTCCTTCTTATGAACAAATTCTTGGTGACTCTCGCACAGTGGGACAAAATATTCGATTTTTTTTATTCCTTTCTAAAGCAACTTCATTCATTTCAAGAAGCCAAATATGATATATGTAATACATGAATAACGACTATTCCGCCTCCATTTATTTAGCTATGAAGACAGCATGTGGGAGATAACGTTTTCTCCCACAATAAATATTTTCACCATGCTTCACTTATCTCCGTCGTGTATACGGTCTGTATTCACGAATGTTGAAGTGTGCTTTTTATCGCTACCATCGAATAAACGCCTCGACGTACCCATATGTGGCCCTCCTCCGCCTGCAAAAAGCGCCAAAAGGACCTAATAAGAGAGATTTTTCTCAGTGGATCTGCCGTAACTATACTAAGTGAGGCGAAACGAAGTACGCAGAGAGAAAAAAGTATAGGATCATTAAATTTGTATATGAATAAAACGCGCCTCTCTCTGTTTTTTTTTTTTTTATATATACATAGCCGAATGAACGTGGCCGCTCAAATCGATTACGTTAGAACGTTTGGGCAGTACTTACTAGCGGATGCCTCACAAATGCCTTGATATGTTGAATGGCAGCTTAAAGATTCCCAGAGCAGACAGGTTTAAAAGGAATCTATACTTAAATCTATCCTTCTCTAATTTAGGGCAAGGTCGTTGTGTACTATGCAACAGAGACTCTCTGCACAACGCAGCTCGACAATTCTGGGGACGTGTAACGCCGACAACCTCCTCGCGTGATGATCAGTTATTACGTTGAAAGCGTGTTTGTTTTCATGGTGGAAGATTTCATTACACCCACAAGGTAAGGGCAGCTCTACGTCCAACCAGTTAACAGAATCAAATAAGCCTTTTAAAATAAGCAGTTGTTTCGTTGTGGGTAATGGAATAGTGTGTGTACTGTGATTAAGGACACACGGTCAACCCAACTAAGCGTTTTCTTTCTCTGTGTCCTTCAAAAACACATTATTCGAATAAGAAGATATCAGACATAGGGATGAATTGCTTCCGCTAGCATTCATTAATATGCTGTAAATATTTATAATGATAAAGAGCGTATTACAGACACAGGTGTTGCACAGAATGGTCACTTTATCTCTTGTCCAGCCAGATTCCGATTCGACTCTAATAAGTCTCGTCAAAGCTTCCTCGTGAAACAAATGCGCATTGGTTAATAGAAACAAATATTTCAATGAAAAGCGGCAAACCTCACCTCAGCAAAGGACATCTATACGCTAATTTGGTCAAGCATTGTGACTGAAACGAAAAGTAAGAGCGCAGAACCTTCCACAGTTTTCGCTGAATACGTCAGGGGCGCAATATTGGAACGGGACAAGGGGGAAGTCAAAAAGAGAAAGGGGTACTGTATAGATTATATGCGGAAAAATGTCCTCCACCAAAGAACTTTTGCGCACACTGACATCGCGCTCTGCTAGTTTTTCAATGCTAAACCACACAAAAAATAAAAACATGCAAACATTGTTTCGCATATCTTGATCTGTCGAATTGAGTTTATATACGAGTTAAATTTTTAAAGCGATAGCGTTAAAGTTCTTGTTATCTAAAATATTGAGTGCCTGAGTTGCTGCCAATGTTGGCGTCGGCGTCATCGGAGTGAGCGGAAAATCACGGGCATGGCGCTTGTATGCAGAAGCTGACAGCTGACGTGGCAGAAAACTGAATCATCGATTGTTTGTGAGTCTTAAAGAGACCTCACAATATAAAAACGTTGAGAGGGGCTGCCAACTAGGGTTGAGCATTTGAACTGGGAAGGCAAAATAGGAGTCAACCTTCTATTGCTCTTAATTGTACTTATGCTGAGTACATGTACGCAAACAAAGAAGCGCAATCACGTCATAACATGAAAGGCAGAGCTTCAGTGTACCGCTAGTTTTGCTTGGGACGTAAAGCGGACCATTGAAATAAATCCTTTACTACTCCCTTCTGTAGCTCAGTCGAAAACACGACGTAGTGGGTGTTACGTCACACAGCCGCACCTGTGGCGGCCCTTGCCCTGACAGCGCCGCCGCTGCGCCAGCCGCCGTATTGCCGGATCTTCCCGGAGGTATAAATGAATGTGCTGCCACTGTAACTCCGGCAGTTGCCATGGAGGACCTTGGGGGAAAACATGTTAAGCAAGGCAACGACGGCATGAGCGCCAATGTAATTTGGTCGGCCTGGCGATATAGCCCGTCGAGAGGCTGCAGCGAAGCAGCGAAGAGAAGAGGATCGTCCTAAACGCACCGCCTAAACTTGAACGAGAGGCAATGTTGGCCACACAACGACACAATACCATTGAACGTCCTCGCAGAAGCATAGCCAAGCTAAGACAGGCTTAACCCCAAGCTTGCGCTTCGTCGACTTCTGTTTAGCCGACTTGAGACTTTGCTGAATTGTTTTTTGTTATTTTGATGGTATTGTGGTCATTTCTTCCGACTTTGCTATCCCCGTCACTCTCCTTGAGACTGTGTTAAAATGCCGCACTGACGACCGTCTGCAGCTCAAAGCGCCGTGTCGTCACAAGCCAGCTTAACCTTCTTTAGCGCATTCCGTCTCAAAAGAAGACATCCTTTTTGACCCGGCTTAACTTCGACCTGTATATGATTTAGCAGAACCGTTTTTATTGAAGCAGCTACCCAGGTTAATTGGTTTTTTTCGCCCTTTCGGCATTTCGTTCCCAACTTTTTGAACGTCATTGCCACTTTGACGCAACTTCACGGCTGCCACGATTATCTTTCTGTGTGGGCGCCGGTGGATGTTTACAAAAATCCACATCACGCTTCCTTTGCCCACATATTGCTCCGTTCCGACCCATTTGTCTCCCCTGAAGTTCACACTGACTCCAGTGACTTCCGACTCATCGCTGTTCTAGGGGAACGAAACTCGGTCTTGAAGAATGCATCGTTGCTTGTACAAGCCGGACTTTAAGTAAGCATCCACCAATTGTTAGTTTATGGGTAATGTTTCCCATTAGACAGTTGTAGTTTCACGTGCGGAAAGAGTTCACGCGCGCGAACGTGAGAAGTCTACGTGCGCGGCGCGCATTTCGCCAGAGTTGCTTTTAGTTTAACGTACGTGTGGCGTACGTGACGCAAACTGAGTGGAAATTTCCCTGAGCCTCGAAACAATGCGCGAGCGTCTTATGCCGCGCCATCTACTAAAGATAAACAAACTAATTTTGTTTAGCGAGCCGCCTCGAGCCGAGCCATGCTGTGGCCGTAGCCAAGAGTCAGTCAAAAGTCAGACAACAGAACCAACAGACATCATGTTTACAATATATATTACAACATTTTGTAACGGATTGGCTCTGGGTGGCTGCCAGCTTGCATCAAGTGCTCTAGCCACATCTCGCTCAACTATTCACTCGCGTGATATCGCGAGATAAATTCTATGACGACGACAAACGCTTCTTCGTCAGTTTAAGAGTTAAAAAATCGTCGTTCTATATTAATAAAAGCTGTTTGTCACTTGAAACGTTATGCGAGGGTAAAATTGGGCAACCTGAAGGCGAATACAATAGTTTAGAATACGATATCACGGCGAGGAATTAGCGACGAAGCATGTATTGCTGTGAAGCGGCGGAAAGGGCGTATGCTGTATGCTGTATGCTGTCAATTCTAATACAGCGCAAATGTTACTGACTGGTATCACCATCTCTCTTCTCACCAAGACCAAGTGAAATGCTTTACCACCGTCATGTTGACTTTATTACGGTCAAGGCCGGTCGAGTTATGAGCTTTTTGCGTCTCTATGAAAAACATCTCCTTATAAAAAGTGATGACCTAGTGTGCGTGCCGAACGTTCGAATCATTCGGAGATAAGCTTGTACAGTCTAGGACCCGAAATCGGTACTCGACGTTCAGAAACTAGAAGGAGTTCAGAATCTGAGCTTTCATTTTCTTTTTTTTATAATTATGGTAGCTATTTTGTAGTTTCAAATGCAAAAAAATTCTTGTACCGGGGCATACTAGAGCAACACAAAAAGTTAGCGTCTAGAATACTTATACTGTATTTTGCATTTACTACTCATTAAGACGACTTACCATACATACTTCCCAGCACGTATATGTCATTCCGAAGAGAACAGCCATTTAAGGTAAGAGATAACAAGTGCAGGACTGACCTCTTCAAAATGCAGTTTTGCAAAAGCTGTCTTTAGTTGGAAGACGCTGCCAGAGAAAGTGGGGCCGAAAGTTCCCATTGATTTATTTTCTTATTGCTGTGACACCATGTATGAATCATGTTCTTGGGTTATTCTAAGCTTGATAATGTTTACCCAACTGTGAATGAATCTTGCAATGCATACTGTTTTTACCCCCCCCCCCCCATAAAATAAATATAATGTTGCTTTGGATAACATGATAAATGGTAAAAATAACATCCCCTGAGAACCATAACAGCCCACGCGCTCATAATATGAAGGCTACTCATTGTCCTATTACTTTTTTTTATGTGTTTCGATAAAACGAGCATTCTATGCAAAGATGGTGGCAATCGATGGTCGCGGACGATGGTTGTTCTCCATCACCATTTTTATGGCTATTGAACATACCGTCCTTGAAAAAAGTAAGCAGGCTGCGTGTTCTTCTTCTCAGTAAAGTGAGAGAGAATGGATGCCACTTCTGATGCTGTTAATATGTGCTAATGGCGAGCGCCTGTGCTAACTTCTCACCAAGTTGTGATCTTCTGGGAATCCATGTTGTCTTTAATATACAAGCGAGAAGTAGAACATCCAGCCTGGGTACTTTTGGCAATGACGGTACGTGGTGACAATACAGGCAGAGTGCGGCTTATCCTTTAGTGGGCGGTCGGTGTTGGTACCTCGAAGCCCTTGCCTAAGCTGTCACGGTCTCCGCACGGATAAAGTGTGCCACGATATTGGACACCACACAAATGCATGTCCCAACTGGCACAGAAAATGCTGTTTTAATTGTGGCGGCCCACAGCATGAACAGCAAAATGATTCTGATGTCTGTAGGCCTGGCGGTAACGCTGTATGCAAAACTGCGAAGCCAGTCATCTGGCGACTGACCCAAGATGTCCTGCACGTCGGCAAGCAATGCAGCACTTGCGTGCAAAACTTTAAACAAAAGGTGCTGCAGGCAGCGTAGCAACACGTAATGCTAGCACTAACATTCGAGCGCTCACATGCCACATGTGATGGAAACCATGGGCCAGCAGATTTAAGGTATCCGGCAAACAAGGTTCTACTACTAAATGCTTCCAGCGTGACCAGCACTAACATGACAACAACCTAACGAGCTGCTTATGCAAAGTGAAGGAGAAGATAATTGATGCTAGACTTCAGTGGTAATGTAATGAAACATTTGTAGCAAAGGCTACACTGCGGTACGTTTTCAAGCTGTCGGCGCGGCACCGTGGCGCCATGGAAGACGAAGAAGAAGACGACGACGACGCGGAAGAGGAAGAAGAAGATGAAGAGGAAAAAGAAGGAAAATGGGAGGATAAAGACAAAGACGAAGCAAAAGAAGAAAAAGAAGCAGAAAGAAAAGAACAAAAAGACGAAGTAAATGAAGTAAGATAAGAAGTCGAAGAAGAAGACAAATAACTCGGTATTTGGTAGATGTGGACGGCAACAGCGAGTTGCTAGGACAGAAGGTTAGTTCGAACGATGTGACAGCAGTGTGCCCCGCAGGTTGATGTAGAGACGATGTCATACCACTAGAAGACTTCTACACGCAAATGAGAATAGTCAATGACGAGAGGCTAGGGGTGCTCATACGTGAAGTGATTCCCCTATGGCATAATTAAAGCTGAAACAATAGAGTAAACTACTATGCGCAAAAGCCATATCTTCACTATAGTTCCGAAACAAAGTGTAGCCATGTAGATTGATTTCGCGTAACTCCACATCTAACCACGAGCTAAACAACAGCTAATTTTGTTTTCAATTCATGACTGAATCACGTAGAAGTAGGTTCCCTATAAATGTAGTTATAAACCAAGTAATATGGGCAGAGCATGAGCGTAGCAAAGGCAATACTAAAACGCACAGTATTTGCGTCACCGTCTCAGTGAACAACTACACTTATCTGAGAAGTATATGGCGTCAGCGCTGATGCCTATCTTTAACTGCCATCTAAATTAATTTGGAGGTGTAGGCTAATTGGGAAGTAAGATATAACACTCCAGTGAGTTCTGCACGGGGAACGGATGTGTGAGAACTTCGACACAAAATCGCGAGAGTATTTCTTCAGGCAATGTTTTCTTACTTCCAGGTTACGTCGGCGCCTATTCGACCGAACGAGCTATACGCTTCGCGCTATATGTATTTATTTCTCTTCCTTTGAAAAACTTTGTCGACACTAACGCATCGTTGACTAGTGCAATAATTCGAGCACGACCCGGTATGGCTGGGCAGCTGAGTTTGATTTCGCTGGCATAAACCGTAAATAATAGTTCCTCAGCACAAGTAATATGGAAAAATCATGCCCGACCGGCCATGTATACGACTAAAAATGACCGCATTTGGGAGACTTGCATTGGTGTACGAACATACGCAAATCATGAACCACACGCATCGCACGCAATAACGAGTATGACTTTGCCGTAATACTCATCTTATAGACCTTTTTCTCAACGTACCATGACTGCGTTACGTCCAATCGCCATTTTGCAATCTGGCTATTCGGGCCGCCAATCAGGCTGTTGATCGGGCTTCAACCCCCTCATCACCCCCCCCCCTCCCCCTGTTGACGGGCACACCGTAGGTCAGCGTGAAGGTAGCAAAATGACCACGGGTGATTTATGGAGTGGATTCCCTGCGCAGATTTAATGCTGAAAATTATTTTTTTAACGCTTTTCACCGTATTGAAGGGTTAAGGGGCGCCAACCAAAAAGGTAATTGTCAAAAGACAATTAACAGTTTTTTGACAATTACCTTTTTGGTCCGCGCCCCTTAACCCTTCATGAATTTACCCGCTCAGACGAGATTTCGTCAAACATTAGATTTCTTACACTGTATTCAATGAACTGTATACTTGTATAAAGTTGAATTAGCAGGCTGTTTTGTTTTGTCGCGACGTAAGCAGGGCTAGCTGCTGCTCTATGTAAGCTAGAATCAAAACAGGTTATTGATTGTCTGCTGTTGAAGAAAAGGCTGAGCACTGCGCCACGCGTCGCTTCCACAAGGTTGCAGGCACTGACAGCTCGGTGAACTCGGCGCGGTGTAGTTGGGCGGCGGGCGACAAACGGCTTCGGTGTAGCCGGCGGTCGGGACCAGCCGCTCATTGTGCGGTTCAGGAACCAAGGCCTAGCATTGCTGAGAAACCGTGACCGTGTAATAGGCTGAGTTTCACAGGTAGTAAAGTGCGCAACGTGACAGAGAGAACAAAATCTTGCAAATTCCGAGCGCTGCGACGGAGAACAACAACGAGAGAGTAAAGACATGGACAAGTTGTTGTTCTCCGTCGCAGCGCTTGGAATTTGCAATCATGTACCAACTAGCTCAACTTTCCGTATTACAACAAAATCTTGTCCAACTGCCGACCCGGTCTTTGCAGCAGTAAAGCTCCACAACAACTGCTTGAATAAACTCATCCAAAATGATCCCACGGGTTGCAGACTACTACTGCCTTTGTCGGAACGCATTTTGGACAGGAGTATGTACCTAGAGTGTGCGCATCCAAACTTCAACAGCACAAATGTGAAGGCAATAGAGGGGCATGTTCTTTTCCCCCCCCCCCCCCCCCCCCCTGCCTAGTATTCCATCTCGGTGACCCTCCTTTCAACGTGTACCTCTATTCCTGCCCCGTCTGACCGCTTGCTTTTTACTAGTTCATTTGTTAAGCGGAGATCCGGGCACTGGTAGCGAGCAGGACCGGAGCGGGGGTGGCCTAACTTTCAGTCAGCTGGTCCGCGAAAATCACTTCCTCTTCCTCCTTCTCGGTTATCTACTCACCTAATCAGAACCTCTTATTTACAATCTGGCCCCCGCAGAAAAGAGGAGGAATCCTGGCGATTCAAGGAGACGAAAGGAATGCGGGATCGTAGTAAGGCTTCAAACGGTCGACGTGAACAATCTCACGCCCATGGCGGCGAAGGTCGGTGGAAGCGGCAGCGGTTCCACTAGGTAATTCACGGGATAAGTCTGTTGGAGCACTAGGTAGGGTCCGTGGTACTTGGAAATAAACTTGCTGGTCAGACCGGGTGGTGTCGATGGGACCCAGAGCCACTCGTAAGAACCGGGAGAAAATTGGTGGACAGAGTGGCTGCTATCGCTGTGCGCTTGTTTCTGTGCTTGCTCGTCCGAAGTGAGTCAGCGAGCCAGTTTGCGACATTCTTCAGCGTGCCTGGCAGCTGCTGAAAGCGATGTATACTCTGAGTAATCAGGGCGGTAGGGAAGGATGGTGTCGAGTGGAGACGAAGGTTCACGTCCGTACAGCAGACAAAATGGCGAAAATCCGGTAGTTGCTTGAACGGCCGTGTTGTAGGCGTAGGTTATAAATGGGAGAATCTTGTCCCAATCGGAGTGATCGGAGGCGATGTACTTGGACATCATGTCACCTTGTGTGCGATTGAAGCGCTCTGTCAGTCCGTTGGTTTGAGGGTGGTACGCGCTGGCGGTCCGGTGGATGGTTTGACATTCGCGTAGGAGCGTTCGACAACCTCCGACAGGAAAGATTTGCCTCGATCACTTAGAAGCTCACGGGGGACATCGTGCCGCAGAATGAAATGATGAAGAAGAAAGGCCGCGATAGTAGGTCCGGTGGCATCCTGAAGTGCTGCTGTCTCCGCATAGCGAGTGAGGTGATAGACGGCCACGATTTCCTGCAGGTGTGTACGGCAGAGGTCCATACAAATCGATGCCAACACAATCGAATGGTCGGTATGGGCACGGAAGGTGCTGTAGTGGAGGCCGGTTGATGGAGAGGAGGCGACTTGCGACGTTGGCAATCGATGCACGAACGCACATACTTACTGATGAAGGTATACATACCGCGCCAGTAAAAGCGCTGTCGCAACCGTTCATAAGTCTTAAATACACCCACATGGCCACACTGTGGATCGTTATGGTAAGATGCGTAGATATCACTTCGGAGGTGGCGAGGAACGACGAGCAGCCACTTACGGCCCTCTGGCATATAGTTGCGTCGATAGAGAAGACGGTCATGAAGGGCGAAATGCTGCGCTTGACGAAGGGAGCGAGGAGCTGGTGAAAGTGACGAGTTCGTAAGAAGATCGATTAGTGATGTAAGCCACGGATCCTTGCGCTGTTCTGATGGCATGTCGTCGATGGACAAGAAAGACAAGGCGGAGCTGGAGGCAGGGGACAACGGAGCGTCAGGCGACACTGGCGAGCGAGATAAAGCGTCTGCGTCGGAGTGCTTACGCCCTGTACGATAGATGACTCGGATATCATACTCTTGTAGTCTAAGCGACCAGCGGGCGAGACGGCCGGTGGGGTCTTTTAGTGAAGACAACTAACATAAAGCGTGGTGGTCCGTAATAACAACAATGGGCGCCCATACAAGTATGGCCGAAATTTCTGAAGCGCCCAAACAATTGCCAAGCATTCCTTTTCTGTCACCGAGTAGTTGGTCTCGGCCTTGGTCAGCGTTCGACTTGCGTATGCCACACCGTATTCATCAACACCGGGCTTTCGTTGGGCAAGAACAGCGCCGAGGTCGGCGTCGCTGGCATCGGTGTGCACTTCGGTAGGAGCAGCCGGATCGAAATGGCGCAATACGGGGGGTGGGTGAGCTAAGTATCGTGCGCAATTTCGTAAAAGCACTATCGCAAGCCGGCGACCAGGCAGAAAGATCTTTGTGGGCGCTGAGAAGTCACGTCAGAGGAGCAATGATCGTCGCAAAGTTCCGAACGAAATGCCTAAAATAGGAGCATAAGCCTATGCGTAGTTGCTTGATAGATGTTGGCTTCGGGAACTCAGCGACAGCGCGGAGTTTAGATGGATCAGGAAGGATGCCATTCTTGGGCACTGAATGCCCCAAAATAGTAAGTTGGCGAGCGGAGGAATGGCACTTTTTCAGATTGAGCTGCAGACCAGCGTCGCCAAGACATTGCAAGACAGTTTCAAGGCGAGTTAGGTGCGTCGCGAAGTCGGGTAAAAATACGACGATGTCATCCAAGTAGCAGAGACATCTGTGCCACTTCAAACCGCGGAGAATATTGTCCATCATGCGTTCAAAGGTGGCGGGCGCATTACACAGGCCAAACGGCATGACGTTGAACTCATAGAGCCCGTCGGGAGTGACACAAGCTGTCTTGAGGCGATCGTCTTCATTGGAACTTGGAACTTGCCACTAGCCAGATCTTAAATCGATTGAAGAGAAAAATTCCGCTCCATGCAAAGTGTCCAGCGCGTCGTCCATGCGTGGTAGCGGACAGACCTCCTTTCGTGTGATCGCATTAAGGCGGCGGTAGTCCACACAGAATCGAATAGACCCGTCTTTCTTCTTGACTAAAACGACCGGGGACGCCCAAGGGCTACTGGAAGGCTGAATAACACCTCTACTGAGCATCTCATCGACTTGCTCATCAATAATGCGGCGCTCTGAGGCTGATACACGATAAAGACGTTGGCGTAACTGGGCGTGCGTACCAGTTTAGATGTGGTGGGCAACAGTTGATGTCCGACCCAAGGATGGCTGCTGGATGTCAAAGGAATTTTGGAATCGGTTCAGCAAGTCGAAGAGCTTGGCGCGTTGATCTGGAGCGAGAGCACTGTCGATGGCTTTGTCAAAGGCAGCAAGAGGCGATGAAGGAGACGAGGAACGAGGTGGGCTAAGGGCACTTATTGTGTCGGAGATTGTGTCGGCACAAGCGGAGAGAAGCGGCGGGACGGTAACAAAATTTTCTGAAGGAACAGGGTCGGCATGCCCAACGCACTCGCCATATTGCAACGTGAGTGGATAGAACGAATCATTAGTAATGGCTAGTTCGGTGCGGCCGCTTCGTACACTAAGGACGGCGAAGGGTAGGGGAAGACAGCGTCTTGAGACGAAAAGGGAAGATGACATAAGGAGCCGTGTATAGTCATGAAGAGAGGCACAGTTTATAGGCACAATAGCGGCAGATAAAGTCGGGATATCAGTAGCGTCCGCGACGTGGCATTTGGCTTCCTCAAGAACGTTAACGGCGGTCGGTGCGGCGCTCAGCGGATAAAGCTCTACTTCGGCACGAGCGCAATTAATTACGGCGCGATTGCGACACAAGAAGTCCCACCCTAAAATAATGTCATGAGAGCAGTCACGAAGAACGATAAAACTGATAACGTAGAGAACGTCCTAAATGGTGACTCGAGCCGTGCAGGTACCGAGCGGTTTGATGTGCTCAGCAGTGGCGGTGTGCAAAGAAACCCCAGAATACGGCAGAACAACTTTTCGTAACAAGCGGAACAGTCTAACGTCCATAACCGACACAGCAGCACCAGTATTTACAAGCGCAAGGGTACAAACATTTTCGATGGTAACTTCGATTAAATTGTTCGGTGGCGAATCAGGACTTTCACTGTTCGACGAAAGCGCAGTTCTTGCCTGTGGAACTGCGTCTAGTGGTTTTCCTGCATTGGCGAGGTAGAACGGCGACGCATCGGCAACGGAGAGCGACGGCGCGAAGAGATTGAGCGGTTGTCATGCGACAAGTTGTCAAAATGGGACGAGGGCTGAGGGGGCGCACGGAGAGGGGACGGTGGCTGCGCGTAGTTGACCGGGCTCTGATCGGAAGCGTACGGTGCCGGGCGACGGCGGCACAGGCGTGCAAAATGGCCAGGGAGACCACATGCAAAGCAAATCGGCCGATTGTCAGATGTGCGCCAAGGGCGTAGAATAGGTGGCGCACGACGCTGAGTGAAAAATGCCCGCTATGGCGAACCATACGATGGAAAAGGCGTAGGAGGTGGTGGTCTTGCGGCAACCTCAGCATACGACAGTGGAGTGTGTGCGGGCGTCGAGACAGCGTCGGCATGAATGAGCGGAGCTGTCAGTGGAGCGGCATGAAGAGTTGGTTGTCGAGGGGGCGGAAATGCTTCGGCAACTTGTTCCTGAATAACCTGGCGTATGTTCGAAGCGAGGTGTGAGCTGGATTGCGGAACGTTTGAAATAAATGATAATTGCCGGGCAACTTCTTCCCGCACAAAGTCTAATTTCTGTTCTTGAATAAGTGTGGAGCTGACAGTGCCATCGGACATAGCCGCGATCGTGCCTTCAGATTGTCGAGGGACGATGCGTTGGCGACGAAGGTTGTCGTAGCTTTGCCACATCGTGACAACGTCAGTTATAGTGCGGGGCTCTTTGGCCATGAGAATGTTGAATACGCCTTCATGGATGCCCATCATGATGTGGAGAATCTGCTGAGCTTCAGTCATCGATGCATTTACACGATGGCACAAATCTAAAACGTCTTCGATGTAGCTAGTGAAGGTTTCTCCTTTCTGCTGCACCCGCTCGCTCAAACGGTGTTCGCCGCGAAGCTTGCGGACCGCAGGGCGATTGAAGACATCCACAAAGCGAGATCTGAACAAGGCCCAAGTTGTAATGTCGGCCTCGTGATTTGTGAACCACAACTTTGCGACTTGTGTGAGGTAGAATATCACGTTGTTAAGCTTCAAGATGGCATCCCACTTATTGTGGGTGCTTACACGTTCATACGACGAAAGCCAGTCCTCCACGTCCTGATCGTCGGTACCGCTGAAGACCGGCAGGTCCCGCTGGCGAAGCACCCCGGAGCATGGAATAGAAGGGGCCGAGGTAGCGGGCCGGTGGTGTTAGTGCTGGAGTCTGTCATTGAGGTAGGAATTCGGCGGCTGCGGAGCTCCAGGAGTGAGGAAATGGAAGAGAAATCCCGCGATCTCCACCAAGTGTTAAGCGGGCATCCAGGCACTGGTAGCGAGCAGGACCGGAGCGGGGGGGGGGGGGGGGGGGGGGGGGCTAACTTGCAGTCAGCTGGTCCGCGAAAATCACTTCCTCTTCCTCCTTCTCGGTGATCTACCCACTTAATCGGAACCTCTTCTTTACACATTATTAATAGTTCTTGCATCTCAAGTTACAGAGTTTCAGTACGCAAGTTGGCTGCATACCGAAGCGCCAAAGGCACATTGCAGGGAGGCTAAATATAGCGAATCGGAAGACTGATGTGGTTCAACGTGCGCTTAGCTGTGGAAAGAGCGTACACATTTATTAAATCGTTCTTTAAAGAGTTGAATACCGAACAAGTAATTTTCATGTTACGCTTACACTTCACCCCCATTTAAAAAAAATCTGGAAAATGCAATTAAATTGAGGGAGTAGAATTTTGCAGGTGCGACGCAGGCAATTTTCTCACTTGTAGGTTGGAATCACAGAAAAAATTACAGAACGTCAAATCTATTTGCAAGATTCATTAAAACAAATTTCAGGTTATTCAAGCCACTTTCAAACCTATCCAAGGCTTTCGAGCGTCACCATTCTCAGAGTAGCCAAAGACATTATTATATATGCTTGCAGGCCACGTTGTAGCAAAATAATTCCAAGACCAGGAACGCAAAAAGCCAGAACACAAGGAACACATCGAAACAGGACTAGCGCAGATGTTTCACCGACTCGCCCACACAAAGGTATTAATTCCAGTGCATCATGAAGGGACGCTCTTAGTCTGCGAAGGTATTTTGAGAAGGCCAATGAAGGATGACCAAGGTCTTTTTTTTTTTTTTTGTTTACTCTTAGGGCAGGATACCGGATTTGCGTAAGCACTGGCTTTGAACAGCATGCGGGAAAACATTTGGCACCAGTGTTCTTGCAACCTAGAAATGTGGCGACAACCGAACAAAAGGGGAGGCATGCCTCCCGGCGTGATCGGTACAACCTGTCGCACGGCCTTTGTCCTTTCTTTCTTAATCCTGAATTGCTCTTGCAGCTTCTCTCTCACAACAGCCTTCTTCTCAGAGGTTCTCATTTATCATTCATTTCGACACTTTCCATGGCACCCTCCGACGGTTTTCAACGACTGTGGTATCCCTATTCTCCATGGAACTGAAGGCGTCACTTTATTTCATTTTTATGTTCATATTTCGTGCTAGGGTAGCTTGCGTTTGTTCCTGCGCACGTGTTTACCTCACACTCTTGTAGTCAAGGCAATTCATTGAACCCAACTGCCACAGTTTCTATATGGAGCGAACAGGGAAGAGTAAGAATGCATCTTAGAAAAACAAACCCCGTGAAATGCTACGGTAACAGTTTAAACAGGTTCTCGACTCATTCAGAAATAAAAGAAAAATAGGGCCGCTCTCGTAAAGGCTATTCATTTGTCCTACATACATGCATAACAGAATCTGCGGCAAATAAGCGAGAAAGATAGGGCAGGTTCAAAATAATCGCAGTAATTTCACTAAAACTGCAACACAAGGCTGGGAATATATTTTACCTCGTAAATCTTTCGCAGATACATTTTATACTGTGTCCTGCGCCACATCCGGCGTCCAGGGGTTTAGTTTGCCTTTTTATAATTTTGTTTCCTTGCAAACATCTCGTTCGTTTTTTTTTTTATAAGGCCGGAAGAGGAGGAGGTGAGGAAGGAAGGGGGGTGGATGCTGAAGTGCCGGATAAACTACGGTCTATCCTATTCGTCGATAACATTGCAAAGAAGTAAACCGTGTACATCATTAGGAACCGACCTCATTTTTGTTATTTACTTTCCACCACAGTAAGTCTTCGGAGAACGGCAAATCCATCGCATACCAGACGTTCGCTTCATATTTCACTCGTGATCCCGTTCGTGTCGCGTTGTGTCCCAGCAGAAGTCGGCTGCGGAAGCCTCCGCTGATGTTTATGCTGATGGAGGTTCGATAAGAGATTTCCAGCCGGTTTTGGTTTCTGGGTATCTGTGCGGCAATACATACCCCTGTAAAGAAACGCCAGAGCATCTTTCGTCTCCGCCATTTTAATTTTCGTTTTGTAATGCCTATATGCTTAACAAAAGAAAATCTTCCGGGAGGCTTTTTTTTCTTCAGATTAGTAAACGCGCTGCTACCCTTTATTCTAGTCGTTAATACCTTACACATCAGTATTGATTTGTCTTTAGGGATGTGTACAGAACAATTCTACAATTACTTCATGAAAGCAGACATAGCGGATCATTGTTGCACCCCAATATCTTCTACAACTGCGTCAAAACATTCTCTTGTTTTCAAACCTTGGTCTTGTTCAAACAATCACTTCGGAGTAGTTGGGTTATCTCAATGTATGAAAAGCAATACCCGCAAGACATTCTGTAGAGAGGATAAATACCGATTTGGAATAAAAATACCACTAGCTTAAGCAAAATATATCCTTATGAGCACAATTCTTTTTAAGGCATAAAAAAGAATAAGCTGCCTTCCTCTTGAATTGATAAAAACCCGGTAAAATCGTTTTTTGTTCTTTGCAGTTCTATTACTCGTTTTTCTCTGAGTAAAAAGCCTACAAGTGCCGCATCATAAGTTTTGTTTTTTATTTTCTGCAGCACCATTTTTTTTAATATAAAAACAGCATCTTCGCCGAATCGCTGAAAAAAACTCGACAGTCTGGAAAATGTTATTTTAGTTTTTATTTGGATAAACGTTTTTTAAAGTGCTAACTGGCGCTAGTACTTATATGAACGATTTCCTTTCAATCACCGAATAGAATGGTTTGTACTATAGCAGTTAGATTCTATTCCGTGTCTATTATGAGCCAGACCACTTTCACCTTATCGGAACTTTAGCATAGCAGTATAAATATGGGCTAAGAAAATGAACCTATATATGTATGGGTATCCTGAAATCCACTGTCGATATTCGTTTTCACTTATTATTACGGAGAATTACAACACTGGAAATCGGAACATTATAACTGGTGTTGTCAGTCCAGGACCTGTTTTTATGATGGTTACTGTAAAGAGAATACTTTATGGATTTCCTTCTGTTTTTATTCGCTCGCCTAATTCCGCAGATAGTGACTATAGTCAAAAAAGTTCTTAGTTAACAAGCAGCACATTTCCGCAACACAAAATATTCAGGAAATGCCAGTTCTTGATATCAGATTTCTCCAGGACACAGGAGGGAAGGTGCTCTTTACCAAAGGTGAGCTTGCATTCCAAGTTTCTCTGAATTTGCTTCCATGAGCAGAACACATACAAGCTCTATTTAGCAAATATGATTACTTCGATGCAAAGTTCTCAGTGCGTTGGCGTCTTCTTTCTTTCACGACAAAGCTGTCTTCCTATTTCACTCTCATGTAAAGAAAGGAATACACACGTAATAAGTGTTGCATTACGTGCTACTTGTTCCTGTTGATTTCAAGCCAAATACGAATTGTGAAAACGTTCCATAGGAATCGAAATAAACTCTGCTGACTTGTCTGGTTGCGGAAAACCTGCTCGCTACCGATCAATACTTGTTTGCTGCCTAAAGAAGCAATAAAGAAGTACAAAATGTAGATTAACGCTAAGAGATTAGAGTTTCGCCAGCATCACTAGTGTGTGCAGCCAACAAAATGGGCGGATACGCCAAGGTGGTCATATTAATTTTGGGGAGTGACTCATCTCTCATAGACACCAAAGGCTAAGACGGCGGCCATCTTGCAAGGGGAACAAAACTTGCGAATATCATCTGTCCAGGCTCCTGGCGCGCATTTCATTTGCGCTTGCACGCGCCTGCTCTTCAAAAGGAACAATTATATCATCTCACAATCAGAAAGCTTTCATCGGAGCCTCTGCTTTGTGGTCCATGCGGTATATTATGTTCTATGATACAAAGCGGTTGTGCTATCTACTAATCTTCGCAATGCTTCTTGAGGTAGAAAACGTTTTTCTGGAGCACCAAAG
>JAJIZL010035527.1:15776-26950 GCA_023969395.1 Amblyomma maculatum
TGCACACTGATACCATTACCTTTCTTGTCTCTTGCTAAGATTTATTTCTTTCTTGTAATTTTACTCCCGAAAGCAATTAGTCTAACTCCACTGTAAAACAAAAATACTAGATTATCCTTCTAACGTACTTTCTGATGTCAGTTACACAGGACTTATCACCTCACTTAGAAAGATCCACAAGTAAGATTTTCTCAGTAAGACTTTAGCATTTGTCTTTTCTTTATTATTGGCAGTTTTTATGCCTTAACAGATATTAGTTCCTGAAAGATTATTCTCTCGATCATTGACGTTAGGTGCGCGGTAATTTCTTGGATGAAGAGGAAGTACAGGCTCTTTATACATTCCGAGCAAGCGTGCTGACTGTTAGCAGCCATGATATAAGTTGTCGGTTAAAGGTGATTGAGGCGAATAATTTAAAATGAAATCAAAGCCTATCCTTTCGTCTGTTGCCTTTATGAAACCTGCCCTTCTAGCGAGACATGGTTTGTAAAAGCAATATCCGGCAATTCTACTGTGACTCGCATTAGTTCGTTTGGACTTAAGGGGGCGAGACGAAGAAACGTTTTTACGCGTCGTACATAAATTATCGACAAACGTAGTATGTTTTCCAATATTTTATATATTTTTGCATGAAGCTTTTATATTTTCATGGTGCAAAGTTTCTTACCAAATTTACGGCTGAGGAAAACGATCCAGATTTCATCATCGAAATATTTCTTGTGATCAGACGCCGATATATCAAAGATAAACAGGCTGGCTAAGAGCAGTTTTTTAAGCATATTTGACACGTTTTCTTATGAGTTTCAGTAAGCAGCGCAAGACTGAAGTGCTTTAGTTTACCCAAAAATGGGCTTTGGCTGCTTTAGCACTATAGCTCACAGCAGTTACCACCGCACACTTGCCACATTTTGTCAGAGAAATGAATGCCTTCAGACTGGTATTTTTATATTTCGACAAGCGTATACGTTAGTAGTAGAGGACTGGTGAAGTGAGCCCGTTATATTTCGTTTCTAACCTATGGTCACTGAAGAACACTAGTAGTACAAATTTACCTCCGCTAAATAAAATAGCTTTTTTTTTTTTTTTTACTTCTGAGACATGCCGAAACACCTCAATAAGGAGTGTTAATAGCAACGTTGCCTCAAGCCTTACTCTAAACATGCATGGTATAAGATATTTTTGCAGTGTCACATAAAAAGTTAATTAGGTAATCTTAGTTAATTATTAAGCTAATTAGTACCCTTTACGGCTCCTCATTTTTCTCTACTCTTAATACAACAGCTAAAAGAAGAATCGACAATAAAACTTAACTTTCCTCATCGCCTTTTCTGCATGAGCGAATGATTTTACGATTGTTTTGATTCAAACGTTTCTATCTCGCTTTTTCGTCAATGATTTGAAAAATAAGCTTCGGCTCTTGAGTACACATAAATTTGCAACAGGTAACTGCAGAGAAAATTCAGAGTACCATATCCAAGCAAAAGGCCGTTCAAAAATAATTTCAAAATATACATTAAGCCAAATATAGAGATATGAAAATGGGCGAGTACGTGGCATATAAAATGACCATATTTATATTCGTTTGTATTCCTCAGTTTCTTTTCCGAAACTATTCAAAACATTCGCGAAGAAATATGATAACGCAATAGGCCGGATAAGTTATCAAAATGGACCCCCGCCATGGTGGTGCACTAGTTATGGTGCTCGCCTGCTGTGCCCAAGGATGCAGGATCGAATTCCGGCATCGATGGCCACTTTCCGCTGGAGGCGCCCGTGTGCTGTGCGACGTTAGCGCACGGTAGTGAACACCCGGTGGGCGCAATTGCCGGAGTCCTCCCCTATGGCGTCTCTCATAGCCTGAGTCGCTTTGAGACGTTGAACATTCTGAACCAATCCAAACCAAAATGGCGTTGTTGCTTGTGGTTGTCCGAAATTGCTAATAACTTATCATTAGCAGGGAAAAGGCATTTGGGTACATTCAGATTGCATTACAGCACATTCACTTTTCCTTTTTCTTACATCAGTGTAAACATTTGTTTCTGGTGAATGCTTCCCTTCCATCTTACGCCCTTTGATTCTTTTTCCTGAAGAACATTGTAAAATGCAGTTCTAACTACGACACACCTTGCTTCCCCGCAACCTTTTTCACTATAAAGCAATTACTTGCCTAATTGCCCTGTCTGAAACTTTTATTTGCCTAATTGCCCCGTCTGAAACTTTGATTGGTGCTGGTCAGTGTTGCAGTGACCTACAGTGCTGAACGTGGCTCTTTTTGTGTTCATGAAATATTGCGGTCTCATGTCTCGAAGAGCCAGCAAGCTCAATGCTTGCGAACCGGCCAGCATTCTTCCCTTGCCAACAAAGCAGGCAACTTTCTTATGCATATATGCCGAACTCCGTACGATAGCAGACCTGGCAGATCTTCTGGGCAAAGCAGAGTGGCTCGATTTCGTAGTCACTTCCGGCTTAATGACGTCTGTCATCGGAGAACGAACGGCGAGAACACATAACGCGAGGAGGAAAAGCTTTCTTCTGAACTCCAAAACCAGCGAGACCACCATAAATAAAGGAAAAAGCTTTGAGCCGAAAACCGGGCCCAAGAGGGTACAGATAAGCAGAAAAGGAATGAATTCGCAAGTAGCATGGTGAATAGCATCTAATGCGGAGGCCGAGCTTTGCCCGCCAGCAGCGGCCTACTTATGCATACATTCTGCTATTGCAATCGGCAAGCCTACATAAGCTGGAGGTAATGCTTCCGGTGTCTTCCGATTTTGGTACTATCGTGACTTAGTACCTTAGGCCTGTGCACCATGACGGCAGTATTACAACATGTCACATGGTCACTTTTTTCTCTCAGTTGCTGGATCCTTTTCCATCATGTCTTATACTGACAGGAAATGGCAGCTTAAAGAAAGCTGTGTATGTTTTGACTTTAAGTATCAAAAACATGGGGCATACACGCGCCAAACACACTAAACGTGACTTGAGAAGGAGAGAAACATAAGGTCGAGAGCTAGCCCCTTCTGCCCTATTTTGTTACTTTTTCTATACCCCTATACCCCTGCCCTCTATGAAAGCAAAGGTATACTGATAAAGACAAGTTGTTAAAATGGTTACCTAGTGCGACTGAAAAAAATAGCCAAGCGTCCTGCAGCGTTTGAATGGGTTTATACACTGATTTTAATTGTCAATCCTGAGACTAACACTGAAGCACAAGTTTGCTTATAGCCTCTTGCTACAAAATCAATGTTACGAGCGCATGATCACGAGCTCAAATATTCAAGAACAGGTACTCGCTAAGTGATTTCAAGCCAATGACCTAAGTCTTTCTTACAAAGAACTACGAAAATTTGTCCCTTAAGAATATTGCTTTACGTAATGAACCAAAACCGCTCTCATCTCGAATAGTATCAATTCGCGGTCAGCCTGGGGTCTGTTAGCATCTGTGTTGGCTTAACCGTTAGACCAATTGGCCCAGGCAGGAAGTGGTGCGGATTTAAACAAAGCACGTAGAAAGTTTTAACCTGTGATGTTTAGCGGATACTTTTTAATAAACCTGTGCAGCCGGACGACTGCGCTTGGGTTGAGATTTGTGAGTAATTGCGCCCCTATTACAAATATGTCCCTCATTCGAAGCTTCCTTTAAGATTGGTCCAATATTTGTGTAGTAAGTGAGGCCTGTTTATATTCTACGGATTTTCCCATCCTGTCTTTGAAGACCAGTGTGTCGCCTTTTGGGCTGCTGCCTTTACTAAAGAAGGGTGCTTATTTTTCAACTACAGCCTCAATTTGTTCCAACTGTATTAGCGGTTACCTCAGTACATACCAAGTGTACAAAGAACAAAACGTGAGTTCATTTGCGAATTTTCAAGCGTTCAGTTGAAGAAGGTTTAGGCAACTGGTGTGTATAGTCTTTCAGTGACTGCCGGAATTTTCTCCACCGGCATTACTGCACCTTGTGTAAGCATTACGACGATATTACTCTTCAAATATTCTGCTTAGCTCAAAGCAGTGGTTTCATGCTTACACAAGATGGCAAATTTATCCTTGTAAACTGTAACCTTCTAAAGAAGGTTACAGTTTACAACATTGCATATAGCCATCCTAATATCGCCGCAAAGGAAACAGTTTGAGGCTATCTTTGATTTTTAGGCTACCACTTTCCAGAAAACAAAAGAAAATATTGAGTTAGCGTTAAGAATAATCTCGTCACATTTTCCAATTCCACCAATGAATATACCGGTAACTCATTCACATTTCCTAATTGGTCCTAAAGCAATCATTTCGCTTAGCAAGCACAAATTCTGACATATTCAAAAGTAAAATAATTATTCTCAATTCTAAGGCATCTCTAAAGAAATCTTATCAATTTTAAAACAACCCCGCATTACAAAGCTGATTCAGCTCCACCTTCAAGTGTAGAATGGTTGGGACGTTTTTAAAAGAATGAAGGTTTTTTTAGATGCCGTGGAGTTCTCTAGATATTAAACACAAAATGTAGGTAATTCATTCGAAATAAGCCTTCTCTGATTTAAGGAATCTTATTCTTAATTTTGTGCAATCAATACTTCGGAAAGTATGTTTCTAAAATGCAGAATATTAGAACATGCATTCTGAATGTTTATTTTTATTATTGTAAGTGCTTAGCAATTATAAAAAAGACAAATTTGTTATTGCAAAGAACGAAGCGCTGTTGAATTCTTAAGGTTGGGAAGGACTGGTTTGTTCACGTTAAGTGCGATGCAAAATCAATACTTCGAAGCGGCGTTGCGGCGGTGATCTGTGCACCAAATAAATACCAGTTTTGGCGCAAGGGTGAAATGCTCAAGTTTCACAATATACCACAAGATCATTTTTGAGCATAGCAAAGTTATTGATTGACGAATGCAGAATCCAGAAAAAGAAGCGTACCAGTACAGACCAACAAACGAAAAAAAAAACTTCGTTTATACCACCTGTTCAAAACTAATTAGACAGTCTAAAAAATATTGTTCCAAGCAGGCTTGAAGGTCCTCTTTTCCGCTGAGAATAAACTACGTGGCTTCTGCAAACTAGTGATCAACCAATGAAGAAAAGATTACAAGACTGCTCTGAAGTATGCTTAAGCATGGAAATGACGAAAGCCCCTTTACAGGACAGTTTTCACTAACTACGTCGTCATTATCATCACTAGAGCTAGTATTATCATTATAAACTAAATGCACCATCATTATTGTCATCATTATCAGAAACTTCTGCGTCATTATCCCCGTTACTGCATTATGAACATTATCAACTAACTGCATCGTCATTGGCATCACTACTATTACCCTCACGTTCGATAAAAATTACGATCGGTTTCTTATGAACCCGGCGTGGCGTGTACCAACTTCAAAACGTAATTTTACACACACACACACAAAACGATGCGCAACAATAGATAGCGTGCCCTGCACCGGATCAGAGGGATGGTGCTTCGACTTCCAGTAGGGATAGATTTTTTTTCTTTCTAATTGCATACGGGGGAGACATCCTGCACAAGGGCACGAGTCCCTACGAACCTAGAAAGGATTTCGACTTCAAAAAGGCATTGCAGAATGGATGCAAAAAAGTTTCCTCACTGGTTTCTTATGGCGTTTGATTCCTATAGTTCTTTTTCTGGTAGTATATCAATGAGACGGGATGCTGCATCAACGACTGACTATGTCAGCACTGCAGAGATATTGGAATATATTGCGCAGAAGCTAAAATATCTTAGTGGATACTTAACCGAAATAAGATGTTTGCCAAATATAAAATCGATGCTCAACTCTGACGCGTTGTGTTCAAAATGCGGTTATTTGAATAAGTTCGAAATTTGAATAAACATTAATTTGAATAAATTTTAAGCCACGTGCCTGAGCCACCTGTCTCGTACTCCAATTATTTTTCTCAGGAATTAACTTGTCTTGATTCGTGACACTGAATTCCTCATTTGGTTCTTTCGTATTTGCTTCAGACTTTAATGATTACCACCTTACGAGTATTTCGCGAGCATGACAATTTTATTTACTTGGCAAGTATTACCTTCCCATACAATAAACCGGAAGTTAGATAAATATAAAGTCCAGACATATGTCTTCCTCTCTGACATGGCCATGTTGCGGCCTGGGGTCTATTCAAGTGGTTCTTATAAGTTCGCTGTGTGACATAGTGATTGATCTCCTGACCTCTAGGCTCCCAGTCGGACAAGATACCACGCAAGGGTATGCCACGCAGACCCAATTATTTGGCCTGGATGGCTCATTGCTTTTTTATAGTTAGTCGGAAGCCTATATATGCGTGTACCTTTTCACATAGCTTCGTCGGTAGGAGCCACCAATTTGCATGGCTGCTATAGTATAGGACAGTGACGTCATATTCAAAACCTTGGCCCTTAGATCCCCAGCCAGACAAGATAACAATAGCCCGCGCAGGCACATTCATTAGACGGGGTAAAGCGGTGCCTTAAATTAAGGTGAAAGTCCCACTATACCATCAGATGAAATTCCGTAGATGACGGTAGCGTTTGTTGAGGCAGACAAATGGTCACAAAAAAGATGGCGTCGCAACACCCGTGGCTTAGTCCATGATGCAGCCAGTCCAACGACGCCATGTTTTGAAGATGCGCTGTAGTATAGAGTACCCGCGAGGGGCGGTAATAGAACTACAATCCCAGTCGCAGCAGTCTGGATCTTCAACACTTCTCCCGCTGTAAACCTGAAATTGCTTTCTGAATCAAGGTATTTGTTTGAGAGATGGGTACCACATATTTCTAAACGTATTTATTACTCACCTAAATATGTTTCTTCTCGGCACAAAGGAAGCAACAAGAAAGCAAATGTGAGCATATTTCCTGTGAAAAATGAACCACACCTTAGTTAGCCTTATTTCTTGGTGCAGGATAACCAGTGATCTTTTTTTCTTAATAATTAATGACACTGACGCTGACATGGTGTAAGGAACTGGGAAAGAGAGAGGTGCCGTGCTTGTCTGATAGACGCTCATCACGTGACAGAAGAGATTTTCAAATAAATAGCTCTTTTCACCTTAAACACTTCTATGTGAACGTCACTGAAGTATAAATTTTATTTCTTGTCTAGAAAGCAATCAGACGGCAGTCACCTCTCACAAATGTGTTTTCGTCTCAAATTGTCATATAGTATATCCACACTGTGTGTCGGACGTCAAATCTGCATTCAAAAAGCACCTTTAATCCGCTTCTTTTAGCACCACCTTTACAGACGTTAAGCCAGGGTACATCCATCACTGTCAATCGCAGCACACACATAATGGGTGATCGTTGTCAGCATGCTACTCCTGCGCCAATAAAATGCACAACGTTAATTTTTCGAAACGTGCATTCTCCTCTTCCATCTTTTGCCGTTTTCTGTGCTTTCTGAAGAACATGCCATTTGCATTCGCCTTAATGGCAACCGACACTGCAAGCTTCTGAGTGTCGCACAATACTGCAGTCGCATTGACGTCTTCGCTGCGCCATCGAACGGTAGTGATCCGTTGCGAACCTATAACGAAAGTGTTCCGGAAAAGAGCTTGCTTGGTTTTGCTAAGACACCAAAGGCAACGCCGAGTGCGACGTCAACAAAGCACGCTAATGGCCTCCAATGCGTTAGTGCGGCCTCTCTCGAGTTCATTTCAACATTATGTTTCAGTTTGGGGAGCCTTAGAAAGCAGCCTAACTTTTCTTAAGCATATCTTGAAGATAAATAGAAGACGTTATGCTAGCATTCTATTTAGCGCATCATTTACATGTAATTTGATGTTTTTTATAGTTTAAATAACTTAATTTTGCCACTTAACTGAACTTGAATCTATGCTGCCCACCTTAGAGCTCTCGATTTATATTCACTCAGACGTCACTGCCAAAACCGGCAAATTTTTCTAATCCAGTTGCCGCTATAGTTTCCGGATTTCTAATCATTAGGCAGAAAACAAGATGCTTTTACGCTTACTCGATAGCATGTCTTCACGCTATAGTGAATTTGGAGCTTCGCACCTGTGACGTCAAATTAGCATTTGGGTAGTAATTGCATTGCCGGTAGAAATTGTAATCAAACAAGCATTTGTTATCATGATGCTTCCTCTTTCAAAATATTAGCAGACCGCATTATTTCCTTGCATGCTTAATTATTAACTTATTGTATATTGCCAGACTGGAGTCAGGCCCTAGGCAGGAATGGGTGGCACGGTGCAAGATAGTTTACAGCAATACAGTGTACATACAGGCACTTGAGCGAAGATAGGCATGAAAATAAAATGTGCAATAAGTAGAAAACCGGAAATTAAATATAAACATTTAGGAAACACTGCTGTGTTTTACAAAACGCAATTAAGAAAGACACAAAAATAAGAGGGAGATGGGTGCGAAATAGAATTATGGTGCGGGATTGCGAAAAATGATGCTTCAAAATGTGCACATCTGTTTCCTTGAGTGATCTTACGTGTAATGAAAATGTAACTAAGTGCAAGATTTCTGTTTATTTTTTGCTGCTACACCTGATGGCAAAATGTTTGGACGTAGGGACTGGATCAACCGAGCTCCCAAAAAATGAGGCCTTGAGCTGGTTGTTGTTTCATATATATGCGCTGAACGCATTCCTCTATAATAAAATTAATGGGAAAAACATTATTTTACAAATGCATGGATTGGAAAACGTGCCTATAGCAAGACCGTTTCCTGTCTCTGGAAAGCTAGGGTTCTATTTTTGAAGCATGATATAAAAATGACTGGAATGCGGAGGGGTGGGAAAATTCAGAATCTTCTTCCCGTATGTTGAATACAAAGCACCGCAACAATGCATCTTGATTATCATATATATCGAGGCTCTTTGTCGAAGGAACGCTTTCAGCGCCGCAAAGAAGTTGCTGAGAATCCTCCATACTACACCAGGGCACAGGAAAGAAGTGAAGACCCACACGAGCGTCACTAAGATTTTTCTTTATTCTTTTTTTGGGGGGGGGGGGGGGGGGGGGCAGGTGGATAAAAATTGTGATGCTAGGTTTGATAAATGAAGCACCGAAATTTTGTTAAAAGAAACGAAATTTGTGTTACGAGTAATGGTGATAGTGTGATTTTCTTCAGTGAAAAAAAATTGAAGGAAGAACATTTCTTTTTCTTGCCCCACCTGCCCAGAGATAGCAACATGCCGAAATTACGTGTGATGCAATTATGATTATGATTTATCTTTGTCATCCCCTGCATAATTGAATCATCTACGTGTGATTCAATTATGAAGGGGATGACACAGATAAATCCGTGAAAATTTGTTGCAATCTTCCTAAGGCATGAACGTTCAAGCTTCACATTTTTAAGCATAGCTGCAATTTGTTCATGAAGACCAATTCCCTGTGGTAGCTGTCGGCTCAATTCTCTTTTAGTATTACCTACTTGCTAATATTTTAGAGTAGTTTTCTAGTTACATTTATAGCACGGATATACTGCTAGTAACGGGAGTTTCGATTTCACATTTCAATGCTGGTTATAAGAAAACACCTTACGAGTAAGCGTTAGGAATGAACATTATAGTGTCGAGAGTAGTGACAAGAAAGCGTGTTTCAACGCCTTGTTTTCGATAATTTTCCTCTAATCTGTATGTACTTAAAACAGTGAGTTCACGTACAGTTATAAGTTAGTACTCTTACGATCTCAGTTCAGTTCAGGCGTTCAGTCGTGTCCGACTCTTCGTGACCCTATGGACCATGTCACGCCACGCTTTCCGGTCTTTCACTATCTTCTTAACATCACATAGCTTCATCTGCAATGCCTCGAGAATGCCATTTAACCATCGCGTTCGCTGCCTACCCCTTCTCCGGCGACCCTCAACCTTTCCCAACATCAAATCTTTCTCCAGCGACTCCTCTCTTCTCATCAGATGACCAAAGTAGCTGAGCTTTAACTTTAGAATTTGACCCTCCAATGAGCAGTCAGGGTTTATGGTCGACAATATCGACTGATTTGATCGTCTGGCAGTCCAAGGAACTCTTAAGAGTCTTCGCCAGCACCACAATTCAAACGCGTCAATTCTTCGGCGGTCAGCCTTTTTCACAGTCCAACTCTCGCATCCATACATCACAACTGGAAAGACCATAGCACGGGTTATACGGATCAGCGGTGTACACAAACAACTTTGCTCTACAAAGTAATGAACACTTCGTAAAGTATGCGCAGTGCTCGAGAAAAAAATCGAAATAGACAGCTATTCTTGTGTGAACCCAAACTGAACTCAAGTGTGACTGCATAAAAGTGCGCAGCAGTCTAAAAAAGCTCTTGTTTAATTAACCGCCATGCATTTTGCCTTCAGTGGACACATTTTACGTTAATATTATCTTAGTTTATTTATTAAGCACGCAACCCTAATTATTTACGCTCAGACAAGAAAGAACACGGGACCTCTACTATGCAAACAACGGCTGCAGTTTTCTCTCTGCTCCAAACGTGTCAAAGCTTAGTGCTTGTATACTAATAATCCTTGACGGAAAGTTTATTGCAGGTTTTTATTTCTGCTTTATTACTTCGGCAGTGAAATAGGAATTTTCATTTTATGCGACTTTGATTATGTTGCATATGCAATTATTCTTCGTCGTTATAACATGAAAACTAGAAGCAGAGTTCTTGCAGGCCTAGCTAGTTTTTTTCTAAAGAAGAGAATGCGTATGCCGCTTGCAGGAAAAATTGAAAAGAAGACCATAACGACCAGTTAGCAAGGTGTGAAATCCGGAATTTTATTATTATTGTCTGCTAATTGCCATTGTGGCATTTAGTTGAAGCACACTTGCGCTTTGAGGGAATAATTTTTCGTTTTGTTTGACGAACCTGCATATTTTACATTACATTACAGAAGCCCATATATTAAGCTGCGTTAGTAATTGTCTGGTTTCACTGCTCCGAAAGAATTCTTTATGCATTTCATGCTGCAACCACTGTAATCTAAACTTTGGGTTAGGTTGTCGACGGTGTGTTTAAACAAAAGATTCAAGCTACTTTAACGTCCATGTATATGTGCTTCTGCTAGTTGTCACGATCTGACCGCTAATGCGTAGCACCTATATGTGGGATATGCGAATATTTCCAAGAACCATAACATTATACATACATACATACATAGATAAATACATACATACATACATACATACATACATACATACATACATACATA